>JAGVSQ010000969.1:0-32681 GCA_022683975.1 Rhyacophila evoluta
GGTACATTTTGTATGATCGTTGTGTTGTAAAATCAATCTTATATTAATATGTAAAACAGTTTATTGTATTTTGCCGCGAATCATGTTTTTGAGAACAAGCCGTGTTTGCAAATAATAGCCTCATATGTAGTTTATACACCATTAATTTATTTTTATTGACTAATTATTAACTCACATTGAAAGTGCATAATATTCCGTATACATCTCATATGTTACTCGTTAAATTACTTTTTGAATGATAATAAATCTCATAATCTTGAAAAACTATTTATCAATATAATTATAAGACTATTTTTTCTTTACAATACAAAATAAATGAACTAATATCTCACAATGGCAGTTAAATTTCCCAAGAGTCCAAATATATTTACAATATTTAGTTATATCTTCTACAACGCTGACTTGGGCCTAAGCATGACTCTACAACCTAAAACAAGCATAACAGACACAAACTGTGGTGCAGTATTTCTTATTCTTCATCTCTCTAAATGAAACATATGGATACCACATAACGTTTACGAGAATCCAGCCCTCCTATGTCATGCCTGAATCCACAAGCATCGCACAATGTATAGACTCTTTATTCATGTTATGGAAGAGTCATACAGTAAAATATTTTAAAACTATAATTAACAGTTGTGTTAAAGGTATTCATATTAATGATTTAAAAAATAATATCAAATATTAATCTTAAGTGACCACTTTAGTTTTTAATCGTTAATATTACCATTGACTCTTAGATAGAAATTGTTTTTAGTCATCATGTCATTCCTGAATATATCTCATATATATATGACAAAACCCAACAGTGTTAAAGTGAAAACAGTATGGACGTTTAAGTTTTTTAGAAAACGGTTTTTCAATTAAACAAATTTGTCTAAAACAATATTTTGAATTAAATCTCCCTGTAAAGTATTACAAAATATTTATTTGCTTTTTCCTTATAAAGAGTTTCAAATCCCACCACTGAATTTTGTACCTATACCACTGCATTCAAAACGGTGGGTACCAAAGTAGGAACCAGCGATTATGAATGTCTGCCTCTTTATTATTTAAATTGGCTATGCTCAGCCCTCTTCGAGTGACTCATGTCATACCATTCCACTTTCAGAGTATTCTTCGAAATTTCAGATAAGACTCACATTACAAATTAAATGCAACTGTCCACTACGCAACAACACATATATTTATTTCTGACATAAAGAATAATGCAATTAATTCTGAATCTACTTCATTTAAAAAAAACCTCTTAAAAATTTAATTTCATAAGCATAACTTCTAAGCAAAATCATCTCTGGTATATTTTGGACATATAATATTGATGCATTAATTCTGGCTGATATTCATGCGATATTTGCCTCCAATATCTGTATAAAAAATAAGAAACGTATTTATTTTTTATAGGAAAATAGTATTAACATCCAGATTTGCCTGGGATATATCGTCGTATTACTGGCAAAAGACGTTACAGTGAAAAAAATGAGTTTTGAAATAATCGAATTTTAATGTTTTAGTCTCGCTGTTAAATAAATTTCACGACAATCTCTTAAAGTATAATGATTATACTTTAAGAAATTGTCGTAAAATCTACTTAACAGAGAGACTGAAACATTAAAATTCGATTTTTTCAAAACTCACTTTTTCACTTTAACGTCTTTTGCCAGTAATACGACGATATTAACAGTTATTATTTATTCAAATTCATCGCGTTATTGAAAATTTGTTTAAATATTTGGCTATTATACATACAATATTTTCGGTCTCTCGCTGATCATCAGTGATGGTGATAAAATTAAAAATGAAACAGTTGACCTGGAGGCAGTTAAAATAACACTTAAACATTTAAAAATCAGCACTGTTAGTATTTGGGAGGAGTTCTTGTGGCAGACAAACTCACACACGTTAAATTAGAATAAATTACTAACCTGCCAGTAGTGTTATTAATATGGAATGCAATAATTAAGCAGTTGATGGAACAAATTAGTATATTTTGTTTATATATTCCAACTAATCGACGATTATTTTAAACGAATAATGTTTGACATAAATATTTTCAGTTTTTTTAAACACGTTCGCTCCCAAAGCGGAGCATATGGACCTACACTTTGTGAAGATATCCACTCCGAATACGGAGTGTATTGATCTCCGTAATGTGAAGACGTCTTGACAGATTATATTTCACGAGTATTGTTTGTCAGACAATTGCTCAACCCAATGGTCATCCAGTATTGCATTTTTAGATTTTTACCATCCAACAGATGAGGTATCGAAACCGTATTCTCCGGATCACTAGGCGAGCACGCTACCAACTACATAGGTTATACAAAACTCACTTACAGTTAATCATGTATTTTGTTTGCATGTCTTTTTAAATGTGTGTATGCACTTACAAGAACTATTTTTTTTAATTAGTATTCGATATGTGAAATAAATAAATTTTAATAATATATGTTTTATTATAAATAATCATATTTTAAATTAAGCAGATCAAAGACAAAATCTCATTGCAGAGATCCATATACTGTGTAGTTCCATATGCTTCACCTTCAAAGCGGAAAGTATAAAGAAAAAAAAAGAATTGAAAGCGTGTGTTTCAAAGTTTTATGTGCGCTTATGAAAGACAAAGTTTTGATTCAAAGCTTTAATCAATCCTTCTGAAATGAAGTCATTTTAAAGTGATAAGCCAAATTATCTCCTGTACAATAATCACAGAAACAAAAACCACACGAGTAGTTTTTACTGCATGCCTTCGTTTCAATATTTCATAAAATCATAAGTCATTCATCGCCAATTAGACTATAAGCCACAACTGGTATCTACAAATTGACGCAAAATTTCCGAGGTCAATACCCACTGCTTCAAATTAGATCACTTGCGTCAATTCCTAGTCATCTGACGGTGGATTGTTAAATAGAAATGGTTTTAAAAATGTCTACATCTTTGAAACTATTTTTTTAATATTTTGTGATGAATTCTAAAGAAGATACACATCACGCACCTAAATGTATTAATATTCTTTAGGATTAACATCGTCGCCGATATTGCAGGAACATTGGAAAGAATTCTTGTGACACATAAACACACATGTTTTTTCCTATTTTATATTATAAATATAAGACTGAAAAGTAGGTTCTCACTATGATCCAATATTAATACTTCTTTATTAATGACTGATAGACACGAAGCATATTTTTCAAAAGACAAACAAACTTAACTATAAATACTTGCCTACTTCAAATTATTAATTGAAATTATCAACTCGTTTTACACTCTTTTTAACAGTAACTAGGACAGAAATATCTTCGAATAATCATTACACGACTAAGACTACGGTCAACTGTATAAATTACACAATGGAGGACTGTAAGTTTAAAAAGAAGTACTTCTATAATATGTGTGAAAATATATTAACATCATAAGAATAACAAATTTTGAAATAGTGATAATTTGTTATTTAAAATTAGTGCACGTTTCGGGCGAGAAACACGAAATTGTGTATAAAATATGTGTTATATGATATGAAGTATACCATAAGGATCATCTTAATTAACGTAATATACTGTATTTTGTGAAATATATTATAATTATTTTGAAGAATGGCGGATGCAGGTAGGGGTCAGTCGAGCTGTGACCCGCATGGGGGAGCGCTGTATGAACGAACATAGCGCATACGATCAGATCTCTAGTGTATAATATTTTTGCTCCAATCATTCAATTAAAACCCATAGAGCAGGAGTCAGAATCTCACGACATACAAGCTAAATTTATAAAATATGTATTTTTGGTTCATAGCTCAATATTATATTATATCTATGTCCGACTCGGGAAGCCGCTCATAATCAAAGATTTCATGTAACACATTTTTGTAGATATTATTTATATTATTTTGATTATGTAATAAATTTATCAGACAACGGTAATATTAGTGTGTATTTCGAAATAATTCATGAATTAAATTTCACTATACGTCAAATTGCTATCATTTATTTTCAATTAAAACATCAAAAATATGCATATATTATATACTGAGCGATGGTGTATGATTTATAGTTACTATTTATATTTTTATTACCATATCCTCCCCAAAAGTGGAGCATACATGTCTACTCCGGAAATGAAGCATATTGATGTTTACTATGTGAAAATGTATCTTGGCCGGTTTTTTGCATGAGAATTGGTGGTCAGCCAGTTGCTCAATGTTATTTATCCAGTTGTAAATACTCGGTTCAAAAACATTCTCATATAGTTGTGGGATTCCAACTCATAGCTTTTGGCAACCGAAACGTGCACGCTTGTCACTCGGCCACTTTACAATCTTCTTCCTACAGACATAGAAATATTACGACAAACATCCAGGAATAAGAAATTTAGATGACATTGTGAGGGAACGAATGAAAGGACGTGTATGATGTTAGGAAGAAATGGTAAAAAAAAATAACAGTCGGACAACTGCCAGTAGAGCAAATCTTAAATTAGATAGCTGCATATTATATTTTTTAGAACCTTCACTGACTTAAAAAATACAAATTTGGTAATAGGTATAAGGCTTGTTGAATGCAATAATGTTGTGACTAAAAGAAAAAAGTTTGTAGTGATGTCTGTTTTGATCGACTGTTTATGAATCGGTTTTTTCTTATTTGTGTGTAAATAATTTGATTTTAAAATTTTCAATGGACTGCTGGTCTCTTTTTTAGATTCTCTCTCAAACTCTTATTTACAAAACTGTTTTCTTAAGAATTAAATTTTATAAGTAATTGCGTCTATGCATTTAATACGCGATATACAATGCATTTAAATGTACATATAGCAGTTTATAAAACAAACTATCCAGTGGCGTAGCTACCGAATAACGGTTGGAGCAGTCTGCTACTGACGCACGAATCATGCAATAATGCGCAAGAAAAATTATTAGTCAGTCTTAGAGCTAAAAGAACAAAATACCACAATTTCTGGAAGGAAGTATTTTTTAGATGGCGTAAAACTGCGGTTTCCAATCTAAGATGCGCACCCTCTAGGGGAGGCGTACACTACTGCCAGTGGAGGCGCTAAAATTTTAATAATGAGCTCGAAATTTGGAATTCCGCGTTTGATTGAATTTTTATCGCTTATTACAACCGAACGTAGAAAGTACGAAGTTTCGTACAATTTTTTGTTCGTAATTTCAACTTTCGGACATAGTAGAAAGGGAAAAAGGTGAAGATGCACGACAATAAGGGTGTAAAAACGAGAGACTATAGAGGGCGTAACATCTTTACTTGCTCCAGGACGCTGAATATGTAACTACGACACTAAAACTACCCATTCATATTTCATAAACGATATAATCATTTATATGATCATTGAACATTGTTAAATTAAATAAAATACATCCGATAATATTATTGTTTTTTTTTCTTCTCTAGAGTATACAATCAAAACATTTACTGTTAGTACATGCGCCACCTGCAACGTACGAGATATACATTACGATGATTAATTTTCATATAAAATAAGATTTTTTTTGCTTAAAATACAATATGCAATCATTAATTTTAATTAAACGTGCAATACTTTAAGCATGTATGTCATCCGCACCGCTGTGTCTTATTGGATTGTCCACTCCAATCAAACATAGTATGCATCCACAGACAATGGCTGCTTATTTTATATATACTTCAAAAGAATATAAGGATTATAGTCGTAACAACCGGAGTACTTCTCCATATCGTCGCAATGGTATATTCCAGGGAGTGCGGGATGGCGTATGCAACAGTATTATTATAAACTTTCCTCAATGAAATAAAAAGATAATGGCGTCCAGAGGGAGTATTTAAGGTCAATCAATGATATGAGTGTTGCCAGTCGTAATAAAAAGTCCCGTATGTCGGAAGGACTATTCTGGAATATTATTCATAATGCAACATTTATTAGTCGTCCACTAAAATATATCGCGGTCAGTTGTTTCGCACTAGATTGCTACAATCAATATTAAAAAACAAACAACAATTTATAAGTAATATAATTGACTATTAATAGTGTTATTGTGAAATTTATAACAAATTATTATGTGGTTATATTGTAATAATATTTTGGTGGCGCATTCAAGTGGAAAAGGTAATTGGTATTGTTTTAACATAACCTCATTCTTTTATTTTAATTATAAATCTGTCCTCAATGTAATATATAAATATTTGATATAATAATACATGCAATGGCTAATTATATATGATAATTTTTTTAGAAATATATTTTTTAAATAATAATAATAATAATGATTAATTTGACTTTCAATTTTATACAAATATGTATTTTATGTAGTAAGCAAAATATGTATATTAGAATGTCAAAAAAAATCTGCGTTTCAACGTGCTTAATTAAATTAATACGAATAAATAGTTATTAATCAGTATTGTGGTTTAAATCATCACATGCTATACTTTTAGTAAAGATTTTTATAATCAAAAAACAAAAAAAATATATGAACTTTGAATGAATAAGTAAACTCATGAACAATCTCTCTATTTAGAACGTTTTGAATTATATTTAATATTTCAGTCATTATTTATAAATGCGGTTAACGAGTAAATAATTAATACAGAATACATTATTATAAGCAATAATGCATGCATATGGTTTAATAGACGTTGTATACTGCAATAAATCAAGAAATATTATACCATTTCCGGTATGAAATATGATAAAATTGATCTCCGTTATACGAAGACTTATCGTGATATCATTTTTCACGAAAATCGATTGTCTTGTATTTAGATATTTAAAAATCCTCAGCTCCTGAGGGACTCAAACTTTTACTTTTACACCTACGTCTTGGCCACTGGCGGACAATAGTTTAAATGATCTCTGAATATTGTTTAACGTTTTAACTTCTTATATGTTATGGATCAATGTTAAAATTTAATTTCATCCATGATTTCAATTTCAATGACAGATTGAAAGAGCCTCTGAAAACTCACAAATTATCTCAGCATAACATTGAAATAAAATAAATAATTACTATTAGATATACTGTAATTATCACAAATAAACAAGCGTTGTAGAGAAATTCTATGAATCATTTCTTAACTCAATAATTATAATATTTTTTCGACTGTATGGTTTTTCATCAGTAAATGATTCAGAAATGAATTATATATAGTTATAATTTAACCAATAACTAATTCCATTTTCAAAAAAATTGTAAAATTCTCATCCTTAATTCATCTATCATTAAATAATCACTATTTTTAATAGTGCATTTATTATTAGCATTCAACTGTAATGTTTTCTTCATTTGTGTAGATCGTATTCCCTATGTTTGTAGTGGACGGGTCAGAGTTCAATGACGTTATTTAAAAAGTCAGCGTTTCTCAAACCCACCAAGCATCTTTACAATATCTCATATTCATTTCTTTCGTATCTTTGATTTACTGCATCTGTAAAAACTTTGATTCATGCCAATAAAAATAGCAATATACTATTTTCAGAACTCTCGACTGATCGAGTATTTTTTATCATTAATAAATGTTTTAAATACCTTATTTGTAATTTTATTTGATATTTGTGGATTTTATTATACACATCATTAAAGATTTCTTAGGTGGGTATTTATTTTTAGATACATTTTTCACGCGAAGAAATTTTTTACATTCCCTGTACACTTAGTACACAATAATGATTTTTGATACCAATAATTTATTGTTCTATTTTTATTTACCTAGCAACGACGTGATAATTATACGATTTATTTATAATAATAATTTTCAAAAATTCTTTATATATTACAAGTGAATGTTTTATTTTGTGCCTATAGGTGTTGCATTTTGTATTATGTAAGTTAAATTTATTTTTAAGTGATTTTAAGCAGTTTCTATTAACTATTTATTTTATCAAAAAGCAGTCCAATAGATTTTCATATAATCTCCTTCAATAATAATAATTATAAAAAATATCAAAAATGTGTATGAGTTGCATTTATAAGGACGATCATATATTTATAAATTACTTACACCTACCATGAAACTTGTAAGTGTACTTATGATTACTGAAAATTCCCGTGTTTTGTTGATTTCCATTTCTCGGGAAATATTTTTTTGATTTTTCCCGGGAAACACGTGAAAATACGCCTATTTCACATTTTTTTCGAGTTTTATGTATCTTGTTGAATATTACTTATTAATATAAAATGCTATATCATAATTAAGGAACTATGTGAATAACAAATTAATTATGAAAATTAAAATATCATTTTGTTGAGATAAGGATATTATTTTGCATTGCATTTTATATTGAGAAAAAATGCAAATATCGAACAATGGCCGTCTGTGTTGTCAATTTCTTAGAACAGCAGTTTTGAGATAAACATTATAATTGATGTCTTTAGAATTGTAAGGGCATCTGTTTATCAACGGATCCCGCCTCGCTTGTGATTGTTGATACTATATCAGCGTTTCTTAACCTTTTTAGTCGCGACCCTGTTTAGTGTAATGATTTTAGTTTTTCAAACCAATTTAGGGTAATGCTTTTGACAAGATAAATAAAATAATACCGCGAACTATAAGTTATGTAATAAATAGTTTTGGTGACATTTAATATTAATAATGTGGACATTAGCTTTGGCTGAGTTTTGAGGGGTCATTAAATCTGTGCGCTAAATTATCTCAATAATATTCATATCTTGAGAATATTTTGCGACCCATTAAATATGCCAAGCGACCCAATCTTAGGTTGAGACCCATGTGTTAACAAACGCTGTACTAAAATGTCGATTTAAATTATTGAATAAAAATATTCATGCATAACGACAACAATTTCCATCAATAATTTGGTAAGTTCATTAATATAATTATTGTTTTTAACGTACCGATTAATAAAAGGTGATATAATTCAGTAATTCTGTTTTATCATACATATTCATTCCAATTCCTTCAAATGGAATATGCAAATCTTTACAATTCGAGAATGTCTATTTTTCAGAGAAAGTATGTAATATGAAACTATGCAGTATGAAGACTTGTTGCCAGATATTGTTTTTTATGAAAATTGTCATACACGTGCCTAATCAATTGGACAATTAATTCTACATTTTCGAAATTTGAAATAATTCTTTTCGTGAACCAATTCCGGAATTAGAGTTCAAAAACTTCGACAGCGAAGTTCTAATTGATGACATCAATTAAAAGATAATATTTACATTGTATTTTTTATGTAATTTAAGAAAATTGTTCCCAAATTCTCACGCTAATTAATATTTTGTCTCTTTTTAATCCACACTTTCTTTTCGTGCGTAATATTTATGTCAAATTTTAAAACTTCACATATTGTTTTATGTGACACTAGCGGTTATCAGATGGTACATGTTAAATATGCAACATTATTTCATATACGACTCTGTGTTGCCATTCGATCGAATTACCAGTATTGTCATTTGGATTCTTTTATTTCAATAGCCATAAATATTTTTAGAAGAATATGCATCTCAGATTTACTTTTTAGTGAACAATAAATCTATTGAAAAATACAAAGGAGTTTTTTTGGGATATTATTAGTAATAAACGTTCGAGGACAAGTCTATTGTGAATCTTCATGTTATTGAAACATAAAAAATACAAAAATGATGCTGCAAAAATCGGCATTGTCTATATGTTCAGTTAATTAGTTTTTTGATTGCTAGCTTCAATTTATAAGTCGACATTACTGTGACAAATTTATGCTCATTTCGGTTAATAAAAGTCCGGAAGATATTGTGGAAAAAAATTTGAAAAAATGAAATTCATAAATCAAGATTCATGAATAAATAAATAGCTCTTATTTTGTCAATTTGAAGTTCAGATTTACTCTAAATATATACAAAGCAATGTATTTTTTTTTCAGTAACAATGAAAGAGAACGTGTAACAATTTTGTTGCTATGATATTCTTCAATATCCTAGCGAGAAATGCTAGGTACACGTCCTAATCTTTACATAAAAAATATCATATAATTTAAAAAAAAACATGATTCATTTCTAAATCAAATCTGCATTTTTAAGTAGACACAATATGATCGTTAGCATTTCTCGTTGATATCACGAACAACGATAATCGTTTTTAGCATTCAAAGGGTTGATAAAGCAATTAGTTTTGGCATTTGTGCAAAACACACATATTTCATTATACCATATATCGTTAATAATAGTTTCTTAATTATATTAGTATATTTTAAAAATTAAGAAATAATGGGTGTATTTCTAAGTGAACGAATTCCACTTTGTCAAACTTTAAAGGAGAAGGCTTAGGACAAGTATATTTTGTATAAAAAACCATATAGAATATAAATTAGTAGAATAGAATCAGTTTTAAAAATATTGAAAATAAAAATAACCCGTGAAAAACATGATATATTATGGTTTATTTATACACAAAATAATTGTTCAAAATTTTCTTTTTCCAATTTTGACATAGTGCAATAAGTTCACTTTGAAAATACACCCCTCATATGCAACTGTGATGGAGAATAACATTTTTATATAATATTAATGATAATATAGTAGATAAGTAGATCATTGTGTCCACACCAGATGAACCGTGTATCGACCTCGTTTATATGACGATGTCTTGACTTATTAATAAAAGTAATAAGTAGCCATGAGGCAATTTCTAGAATATTAAAAGCTATATTTTACGTACACTCTCTATTTGTAATCTTGAAAGATTATTTCTTTTGTGACTCATTTAATTGGTATGCATGCCAATGAAAGTCGAGCTTCATTACTTATTAGTACTGAAATAAGAGAAATATTTTCAACAAGAATGTTATATTTCTATAATAATTATAGATGTCAATAAAATGCGGATGAAAAGAGCATTTATGGAGCATATTACACAGAAATGCTTAGTGTATGCTTATTGACTGTGGAAATAAAAAACGATGTAACCATAACCTTTTTCAAAATACCTTTTTTTTCCATAACCACATTGTATTTCACTTAGTACACGTTGTATCAAAAGGTTGTAAGCTGCAAATCACCAATTAGAATATAGATTTAACTTTCAAGTTTGAAAAAAGGACGACCTGTTAAATTTTGATTAAAAAAAACGACTTACACTAAAAATGCGATTTAATGAGAGAACGATATTTTTTTGTTGTGTTTTATTGAATGTGTGTCAGTAGTGTACCTAATATGATATATTTGATAATCTATATACTTTAAATTTATGACAAGTGTTAATTTTAGCAGAAAAAATCGAATTAATTCAGTTTTCCGACATAGAAAACGTTGATGTTGATTTTAATGTGACATTCATTTAATATGAAAAAATATTTCAGTCCCTTCGGTTTCATGTTAAGAGGTTTCGATTGTAAATTCATTGGTCTGTAATACAATAAAAATCCATGTATTTTTCATGTATTCAGAGCATAGTGACAGATCTGTTAGACAGTTTCATGTTTTATTTTGAAGACGAAATCGTGATAAATATAAATACATTTCAAGAATAAATATTTTATAGGTCGATAGTTATTACTATCATTACCACATAAGAGTACTGTGCATTTAAGCTAAATGAAAAAGTGTAGATTATAGATGCTTTTATCTATTGGAAACAATTTTTTATTCTCGATAAATGTTTGTATCGTAAGAGATTGTGATCAAAATTTGGAATCTGTGACATATACTTTTTAAAAAAATGTATTGTGTTGTGTAAAAAAACTTCATTTCTTATTTCTATTTGATTATCTACGTATTCATGATACGGAATATATTTTTTTGCTGATATATAAATAAATGAATCATTTAAAATGTATATTTGAAAAAATATTACATAACAAAAAAACGCTGAAATTGCTTTTCTACCTGCAAAAATGTAAATTGATACCTTTTTTTGTTTTGGCAAATAATAAGAAAAATAATATCAGTGTGGCATTCATATTTTAAAGTCGAATAGCATTATTCAAAGTTTATTTTTCAATTTATTTTTAGTAAAATATCTCATCTCTATGTATGCTTGGTTTAAATAAAACAATTCAAGTACCTATTGTACTTATAAATGAATTATAAACGTTGTGTTTCTTACAAAATTATAGGAAATCAACCAATCTTCTTATTATAATGAAAACCAGCTTTAATGACGTTTAGTTTTCACACTACGATTTTCTATCTCTACCCTTGATGAAATAAAACTTTTTCGCTCACCATTATATATCTTCACACAGCGACGGATTCATGCGCAATTTAATTTTGAAGCTCTCATTTAAATACTTTCACTACCCCTACATCCTACACTATGCATTCAACACGCACGTTTTTTACTCTGGCAGGCATTATGCCAGGGTTCCAAAAAAAGTGATACATAAGAAAATTCGAAATAAGAACGCTAGGGTTGCCACCCGCAAAACATATCATAGCTGACGTTATTCATTTGTCAATTTAATTTAGTGAATTGGTACTGCTAAATTAATATTTATTTTTATTTGAAATTGTTTTATGATCTCGTGCCCATCCATATACAAAAATCTGCCAATGCCTTTTTTCCCTGTCTAAATCAAGTTTTGACGAAAAAAACACCAACCGAATATCACATATTTTTTGAAAAAATCTATTATTTATATCCTTATCAACATAAAAACAATAAAAATACAGTAATCCAACATTTTTTGCTTCACGTCTACATCGGTTTCGGTTGTGATGACATTTTTTTCAAAAATGTGAAAAATCGAAAGTCTCACTTGAACTCTTAATTGATTTGATTTGTAAGGATTTGTTTTTTTTAATGTCCTTACTGCCAATTTTTTTTTGCCGTAATAATAATCTACTTTAACCGGTCTACTGCGGTTGTCACGAGCTTGTGTCGGAGCATTTTTTTGTGCCGCATCATGTGGTGAAAGCTGAAAGTATATAAAAATATGATTTTCTGAATACGTTATTTTTATTTATACTTAGGAATCCAATACTTAAACATTTCTTCCTCAATTATACTACCAAAGTTGGTTCAATTTATGACTATTATTTTTCTATGAGTTGACATCGTATTTATAGTTCAGCCGGCTTACTGCGGCTGTCGGAGCATTGCACGTCGAGTCGGTAGTATTTTTGTGCCACAGTCAAAAGGTTAAAAGATAATTGGTAAAAATGAATTTTAATATTTTTATTTAAAACAAGATTTTTTATACTGAAGTATTGTATTGTGATTTTATCAAATGGATTTTATTTACTATGTGTACGTGAATAAAATTCTTGTTTAATTGCGCTATTTTGTAAAGGAAATTATTTACGTATACTATAATACAAAATATGCGCATCAAAATAGTTAATTAATTAAATTAATTTTTAAAGGTACATTATACAATTTTTGATTAAAGCATAATCGATTAATAAAAGCGTCTTTAAGCATAATACTTTGTCATAGGCCCATCATAGTTCATTCATCGCCGAATGGTAGGAGTTATGAGCGTAGCGGACGTCGAATTTGTCCACATTATGTTCTCATATCCAAGTCATTCATGCTGTATGAATGTGAATTTGTCACTATGAAACGCATAAGTAGATTTTTATTGAATTAAAATTCCTCGGCACTTAATGCGCGGGCACGGTTTCATTATACGTCACTACATGAGATGACTGGACGAACAGAATATGGGCAACTTAAATAACATTTCATTGTATCCACCACTGAGAAATAAGTTACATTTATCACACGTAGATAACATTGAGGTTTTGGTAAATTTTGAACACTTTTAATTTATAATATTTATTTGAAAATATACAATAAGTTCTTAATTCATAAAATCAATTTAACTGTCATTCAATATAACAAATGTGTATGTAACTTTAAGAGATATTCTTATGCCTGACATTATCAATATACACGTAATAAAAAGTGTCTCAATATACATGTAAAAAATTTGTCTCAAAACTGTTAATGTCTTGAAAGTAGCATATATGATATAAAATATAATGGAATAAATTAAGACTATTTATAGTTCCTATATACCATAAATGCACTTTGGTAAAATGTGAGCAAACTTATTATTTCTTATAAAAATCTAGAAAATATTTATTTAGTATGATTTGCTGAAAATTTAAATGTATGCAGATGGATTAGTATGTCTTTTGTTTCTAATTTAAAATGTCTAAGCTTTCCGACCGTTAATCATGTGTTATAATTTTTGATTATAGTAAAAATATATAAGTATGGTTTTGTGCACAAAAACCGCAAACGATTTTATGAGGAGAAACGTATTAAATTTAATTTTCAATCAAAATAAATTAATCTTTTTGTTTTGTTCCATTCTTATTATTCACACTTTCGAATATCATAGATACATAATATAAATATGCATTAATATTGCTTAAATAATTAATGGTTAATCAGTTTTCCCCCTTTTAAAAAAACTTGCCAACCTGGACAAAGTCTTTTTTTGATAAGTTGCTCCTTATATCAAAATCAGTACTATTTATTACTCGCCAATGTATAATAATATGAATTCTCTTATTCCAAATTTGTTCTTACGTGATTTCAGTCGATTATGAAAATTCGAATATTTATCTGTTATCAGCATGTTCTCAGTTTCATAGCGATTATACCCTAATTCAAAAGTTATTTTATACATACAATACGTCAATTTATTTTCAGCTCATACACATATATTTCTTTCTTATACATATTCTATTTGAATTCAAATATTTGATCTTTTCATAATTTTGACACCATTAAAATCACTAGAATTCACTCATAAAACAAGTTGATAATGTAACTAATATTATTCAAAAGAAATACGGTGATTGTAGCACTTTATCACTATTAATATTTTTAGTAATAATAATTAACCAGAAATTGTATTTTAAATATTATGTTTTGTTAAATAATGCTTTGTACGCACAAATCATAGGAAACAATATATAAAATTTGACACAATTCTTTCTAATTTTCTCATATTTATAATACAACCGTGTGAGCAATAACAAATATACAACTTTAAATTTTCCCATATTAATTTTTCATCGTTATTTATAAATAGTTTATTGAATATCTGTGTGTATTAATTATCCAGTGGCGATACACTGCGGAAAACATATTTTACAAACTAATAAATTTACTTTTACTGGCAGATAAAATATAGTCCGATATAAAAAAAATAAGAAAAGCAACCTTTGATGATACTCAAACGGCGTATATTTATTTAATATTAAGCACACTAGACTTTTCCAGGAATTTTATACGAAACATTATACCGCAGTTGTAATAATTTTCGAGTGGTTGTTTTGTAATGAAATAAGAAAATGCTAGATGGCATACAGTAAAAAATCGTTTTAAAAAATGAACTGAAACAAATGTAAATTATACGCAACGTTGACAGATATTGCATCAGATAAAATATTAATATTTCTGCATGTCTTTCGAAGCACGTTATAAGCAAACAGATTTAAATTTCTACGTTGAACATTAATGTCATATATTGTATATAATACATCTATATATGCTGGATTAGCCTTCCTTATAAAATATGGTTGAAAGTCCTGATATACTTAAAATCTTCCCAGACAGTGAGAATATTTTCAATTGTCTACTGCGCATACTTTTTTATTTCTTGGTATTTGTTATTATTTGCTCATATCAATATGTTCTTTTATGAATATCACTTTTCACTACAATTTAAACAAACAAAGCTGTTCAAAATTAATAAACTCCCAGATACGTATAAATGTAGATCTGGAAGTTGATAATTTCGAGTTATTTAAATTCTAAACAGCGATGTCTCGCTAGTGTCATGAAAACCATCGTAACAGCCAAAGGTTTTAAATAAATATCTGTCAATCGACAAACTCAAGCGATTAAATTAATGATGATTTCAATAATCTGTACAATCCTCTAGATTTTTTACGACATATTCGGGACAGATTTAATACTATATGAAAAATTCTCCTGGTACATTCCTCTTGTTTTTGTCTTTATTTAAATTTCATCCAAGTATATATTTTGCAGGATTTAAATCCGTAACCTTTGAATTAAAACGCGTTGTATATTGCGTCCAATGACTGTTTTGAAATAGCTATGAATATAAATATGCAAGACGTTGATTTTTGTGAAAATTTCTGACTTCCTCTAGATATCTTATTATTTATATATGGAAGTATTGAAGCATGGTTATTATTTTTTTAAATATGTGTGACATTCCATATTTCGTGGAATTTGGTCTACAGCAGATTTATTTCAATTAAACTTGATTTAAATAATATGTACATACATTGAAGCATTTCAGTAGTCTTAATTATGGCCATTTTTTAAAATAAAGAAAATACGTAAAGTCAATGACTATGAAATTTGAAATTTTCCAAAAATTTCTCGTAAGAATGTATATCAAGAAATTCGAATGAAGAAGTCAAATCGCATTCAAGATTTAGACAGTAGGTGTTAACTCGATATGGAACTTTGTCGATTTTTCCAATATTTAGTATAAAAATGATTTAATTTGTTTATGCGGGAATTGTGTATCATGTTTATTTTCTATTTATAAGAGAAAATGAAGGGCTAGATTGGACTGTGTTCGGTGGTTTATTGAATTAAACTATACAAAACATCCTCACCCTGCTGATGATTGTTACATCAATCAGGAATACGTTGTATGAAGCGCGTCATTATTATGTTGTTACTTGACGCCGAAATCTGTAAAGCACCTCACAATGCTTTATCAGTTCATCATCCAAATCAAGTTACACTCAATGTGTATGAATTGAATCAGCATCTCAACTGCATTCAACAACCAATGACAGAACAAATACCCTATTACTTTATTAAACTATAATGAATTATGACAAATAATACATGCCAGACGTTTACAAGCTATCCAATGCATTGGATAACGCGATATATTGCAAAATATTTACTTTAAATTTGTTTATTTACATAGGGTTCACCGGGGTTCGATGTCTATCGCGTTATACTTCTGATTTGCATGTTCAGGGTTTGAATCTCGTGGTTAAATTAAAACATCGAATATTCCTTAATATAGGTAACAATTGAATAGCAGTTATCCAAACAAAATAAATAAGGATACATACTACCACATCGTGGATAACATTTCTAGAATATAAATTGCCCGCCATGCCTACTAAGCGTAAATGAGTCATGTTTAGACATTAGTCATATATAATATTATTATATTTATCTCAATTAAATATCTTTAGTACATTCATAAGATCAGTACATTTTTAATAACTTATTGTAATTTTAATGCATTCTCTATTGTTTACACTCTTAGTTAAGTTTATAAAAATCATTATAGATTTATTTCTTTACTCAGGTTATATAATAGAAGAACTCATCCATTAGATGTACCAGAATCCGCTATTTGGCTAAGTTATCGAATTATTCACAATTTATTATATCCCAAATATGTAATGTTTTGCGAAGACATTAAGTCATTAATGATTGATTGGAGTATAAAATATTAACTAGATTTCCATTATCCTCATAAAGATGAGTTATTATGTTGGATTTCGGTTAGCTGATGTAATGGTCGAGTGAAGTTTTCTGATATCTTCCATTACAGATGGAGACTGCCAGGCTGTGGATGATTAATTTGAAATATGTGAATGCAATTATTGAAAAATTATGACTTCTACAACTTGTACAGAAGATGCAAAAACTATGTCGCGTGAACGATGACATTTAGAATTCTTTCGATGCACCATATTTCAGCATTTAGAACAAAAATACTCTTAATGGCTAAATCTAACATATTGAAGATCATATCTTCACTATCGCAATTGAAGAACGTTGTTTGAATTGATTTCTAGTGCCTCAGTTCTGATTATGTTTGTGTTCGAAAGTTGACCAAGTAAATACTATTGCAACGTTATTTTTTATATGGCAGAGATTTTCCAATCACAGTCTCCACGTTTAACCCCCCTGCCACTATCTGCCGGCAGCAGTTAACGACATAAACTCACAACCTCTGCCCCCTCGTGCGATAATCAATTTGACCTTTTTACTTTAGCCATTGAAATTGGAATTGGAGCCAATTTAGTTTGATTCCGCCCAACACGACAGGACGCGCAACGCCTCGAGTCTTTAACTCAGTCAGGCTCCGCCAGCGGCGCGTCATACGACCCACACGCCATCTCGCTGAAGGAGAAATCCATGGTCTTGCCTTTATCTGGCACTGGCATGGCGCGTTCATCAACTGCTATTCGTTCGTTTGGAAGTTGTATCTGGCGGTGCCGGCTCGGGGCAATTCAAATATCGAACATTACGATATGACTTGACAGATTATTTTATCTATGTGCTGTTCTGATGTAGTTATTTTAACAGTGTAAGAAATAAAACAGAACTTCGACGTCACAATTTGAAGATAAGTAAAGTTTTTTTTATATTTGTTATTCTTATTGATATCTATACTATGTATATACGTGGAATAATTTTCATTATCGTTGTCTTTTTAGTTGCGTTTACACCTGGTTCCAACTTTATAATTTAAAATCGCTGTGAATAGAAAATTCATTAAATGAATTATACAATCATTTGTTGCTTCAGTGAATTAATTTTGGTTTTTTAAACTAATATTCTAGTTGTGCCACGAAATTATTGTATTGCATGGTTCAACTCAGTTGGGAGTGTATCGATTTTGGTATATTAAATTAACCACTATGATATGATTTAGAAACTGATATTTTTCAAAGGTGATAAAAAATCTATTTTAATAGCTTCTTATTTTTGTTAAATTCAAATATTAAATATAAAGCTGTTAAATTAATGTTTCCCAAAAACGGTGTTTTGAAATAATGCAAATATTGTCTTTTTCTACAATAAAACCTTGCCACCTATCATAACACGTGTTTAGGTGGGTTTGTGGTATTAGAGTTGGTATTGTTGAAAATTCAAGATATGTTGTCCCCTCAATGTATTGATGTTTTATCAACTCTTAAAATAAACGTGTCATTTTTCTCTTTAGCTTATCTTATATGTATATAGTATTTTAACCACATAACTGTTCGTATACAAAATATCAGCCAATGAGTAACACCAAATAAAATAGTATATATTGTTAGGTCTATTTAAAATGGCAACTCGTGGAAAAAGAAATAATGTAATTGATTCCGAAATCCACAAGTTGCACAAAGTAAATATATTAACGCTGTTGAGTCAGTCAACAGGAAACTGCATTAGTTGTGTATCACGTGTACAGTGAAGAAGAAGCAGGGAAAAAAGGTATATCTAGCAATCGGATCGAGCCTAGGAGGAGAGTCAAGCCAAGATTTTGCTTATTTGAAGAAATTGTCGATGACTGTCGTGTGTCTTGTTCAATTTAAAATAAGCCGCATTGAGTAGTCACGATGGTGGTTGTTGGTAGTGGGACCCATCCCAAACTATCACGCTTATGAAGATGGTAAAGTTGTCAGTTTTAGTTTCAATACATCATCGGCTTTCTCTGAAGTAAGCATAAATCCGTGATATCTTTGAGTTTTTACGAACAAACAATATATGGAGTATTATATTACACTTGCGTAATACTCGTATTATGATCA
Source organism: Rhyacophila evoluta (assembly GCA_022683975.1). Taxonomy (NCBI): domain Eukaryota; kingdom Metazoa; phylum Arthropoda; class Insecta; order Trichoptera; family Rhyacophilidae; genus Rhyacophila; species Rhyacophila evoluta. Next base: position 19,481 of record JAGVSQ010000969.1, read on the forward strand.
TAATTACACTTTTTTAATGTTTTGTGGAACCTATTCCTCCTCGTCAGTACTTCTTCATACGCTTGTCCACCCTTTTATGTACTTCTTGAATTACAGCCACTGAGATCTCATCTGGTCAGGTTTATTAGTGCCTTGTAATCTAACAATCTCTCAATGTGACCCATTACGGTATTCGTATAGATAATCCCTTTAATAGTTCATATACTTAGTTCTATATTTTATTATTGAACATTATTTGTTTCAAAATATGTTCAATCAAATGTACTTACAAATCTAAAAGCATAATTTATTGTAAACAAATATGTTGTTATTGTATTATGTTTATCAAGCAGAATATAGCGTGACAGTTTATTTATTTAATAATGAATACAATTGATGGTGTAATAATCGTTGTAGGGAGCTCATTAGTGTGATCTGTGCTCTCACTATCATTTGTGTATTCGTCATGTCCTGGGCAAGTTCCAGAATATCTATCATAGACAAAGTTAGCTACTTCTATTTCCAAGTTGACAACTTTAGACAGAAAAGGGTACGAATGTTGAATTTTTTTTTACCATTTGCATTTGGATCTCCACAAAATGAAGACGTATCTTTTTTACGCGTGACGGTTTTCAGTAAATTGCTAAACCCGTTGAATATACCGTACTTATAATATAAAAAAGGTGATCGAATTCGTGACATCCAGTGTCAAGCGTCCACATGAGGGTCCATCTATCCCCACAGCCACTGAAACGATAGGAAATGTTGTTCAATATAAATTGCAATAATAAGTACTATATTATTAATCGCTGATTATCTTTCGCAGAAATACCATTTTCACTTTCATTTCTGGTTTCTCAGTTCATTACACAATAATTAAATAGACACTTTTGCTGTGATTGTACGTATCAAATCTATTATCCATCTATTTTGCATAGTAAATATCAACAATGAATATAATGCATGGTTGAATGAGTAGCACAAGCTTAATGCCATTAAATTAAGACGTGTTTTTAACTCGATGCTATTAATTGTGGACAGTTTAATATTTCGAACTATATAGTACAATGAAATAATACTTTAATTGTATGTTCTTCCAATTTAGACGAGTAAAAACGGTAAAGTATTATGTTTATAAGCTAATCTACCGACCAAAATTTTCACTGCATAAATAACTCCGTTTTTCGTCACTCATAGTATTGATTATTAAGATTAATATGTTCAACATCTATGGCACATTCGTCGAACATACACATTTGATATCACTGATTTTAAATGCCAACGTCTTAACACTGAAGTTCGTCGTCAAAAAATTGGCTTCAGTGTATGACATTTGGGTACAAGAACAATATCATGAATACAGTGGTGTACCTAGAGCTTTTGCCACCTGGGGCGGTCCTTCACTTTTCTTGTAAGTATTCGCTACTATAGTACCCTCACGCAAACTAAATTTTGCCTTCCTTTTAAAAAAATTAGTTTTTCAATTTTTAGCTCTCGCGCAAACTTTATTCATATTATTATATAACAAAATGTCGGCCTAAAATATGTGCCGCCCTCCTAGGTACGCTACTGCATGCACATTTACATAATAAAAACTGTAGTGGAAATAATGGAAATAGATTCATAATAATCATTTGGCCTGAAAACTTTTGAGTGATTCAAATGACTCGTACGCCGCCAAATATTTACATTCGGAAATATTATATAAACAATGACCGATCATAAATTATACATCAGTTATAAATTCTTAGACTAGTTTTATGGTCACACTTAAGCGGCAAGGGAGAATAGTCCAAACCATTGTTGACACTCGTTTTACTATGATAGATGGTAAAAAAACTCGTTTCATCCAAAATATCAAGTTTTTCAAAATTACACGAAAACCGAATATTATTAGCTAATCTTTGTTTCCAGATTTACTATCAGGCCGGCAAAAATGAGTTAATACGTAAATTTATAACTTTACAATGCAGCTGGGTTGAAACTGGCTGGGGCACATATTGCGAAAGCCTTCAGACAGCCTGAACCCTGTTTGTCTTTTCTTCCGACCGATGAGATTCCGGCGTAATGGATGACCAGCGGGTACCATCTATTCACTCAGCGCAATTGAAGGATGCTAGCATGACCCGGAAGGATGCAAGGCAAGGTGTGGGACAGATTCCTGGAGGCATTCCATGTGATATATGCAGCGAGCGGATAATTTAGAAAAATATGATAATTTCACACCTTGATATGGGTTACAGAAAAATGTTTGTCACATGCAGCTCAAATTTGACCATTCAAAGTATAGTTCAATTTTTTTCTATTATGGCTAAAAACGAGCTAAAGGTTATTTTCACCTGCATTTTTATGTATTCATAATAATTATGAATGCGAAAAAAATATTCTAAATCCATTTCCTTTCTACTCTTATTGGAAAGCAAATTCATAATCCAAAAAATTATTAGACTTACAACAAAACACTTATTTGGTCAAATATTTGTAAACTCCCGTTAATAAAAATTCCAAATAAAAATGCATAAATAAGTTCACCTATTTCAATAAAAACAAAGCTTATGTATATTAGTTTTATTGTTTCAGAAATTTATTTTACCAGTCATGGAAGAGCAGCATGTGTCTTAAAATCCGGAGGGATCTTGATTTGCAGCAACTACCGTCTTCACCTGTCCATATCACCATACTGGCCAATTTGATACTCTACACCAGTGGTCTCCAACTCGAATAAACACGGGAGCTACTTTTGAAATCTAAATTATCCGACAAGCTACTTGTTATGTGTATTGTAGTATTACCACTTGAGATTAATGTGAGTTCATATAAGGCACTCATGTTTGAAAATTTGGAGCTACATGATCATATTTCAAACGACGTAGAGTATTAAACTACATTTATTAACTGAATAAGTAAACTTCTTTCTTAGCAAGCTTACAAAAATAATAGAACTAGCTATGTGATTAATTCATATATAACGGGTTGGGACTGTTGCTCTATACAAATAAAAGTCTTTATTAGTAAGTATCCATCCAGCCAGAAAGAAATTGGTTGGTATCTTTCCCTGTCCTGGATTATTGGATATTTACTTCTACACTAGTTTTTGTTTAGTTATAGTCTCCCATTCTTAATTAACTACTTTAAATAGATAAAAAAATTCAAGAATATTTAGGCCATTATCACTTAATATTATCGCATATAGGTTGGATTAGCAGCAACTACAACTATTACCGAGAAAAACCCAAGATTGAAAAGGATCTGGAGAATGGCAAGAAGCGAAGATTCGAGAGCCATTCCTTGTTACTAAGTACTAGTGCCGCAGGAGTTATATTGTAATCTCCTGTAGTCCCAGTGCTTATCAATATGAAAATGGCATCATCGTAAATCCACACTATTATAGGTACACTAGAAGTGTAGACTGTACAGCATACTATGGTAAAGGTATCACTTATTAACTCTTTGATGGATCTAATTCTTTTTAATGTGGTCAACACTTAACTAATACATTTAAAATAATGTAACAAAATTATGAAAAATAATCTGTCTAGATGTCTTCCCATTGCAAAGATTAATATGTTCCATATCTGCAGAGGGCATCTTTACATTACATAGATTTACATGCTCAACATTCAGAACGGAAATAGTTCAAAAGAATATGTCTTAGTGTTTTGAACATTATTTCACTTCTGGAGCGAACTTGGCAAAAAATACTTGTTATTTAAGAAACTCTATAAACATATAATAAGCAGACTTAAATATTTATTACATCCGTATTACCAAGTAATTATTTTTATTATAAGAATAAAAACTTTTTTTAATACACTTCAGTTTATTATTTATAAATGTAGTTTATATAAAACAGAACCCCTTCCATCCACATAGGAACATTTTCTACTATATCATCACATCAGTTATTGTTTATTGCTTTATTTTTTAATTAAACTTGAATACTAAATATCATTCTATCAAGAGTTGACAATGAACAAAACAAAAGCAACTTCACATTGAATGATGCTTTTAATGGATATAATTTAATATATTGAACCATAAGGAAAAAAAATATTTACACAAATTATGCATATTTTATGAAGCTACGATACAAAACTGTTTCAAATACATTTTGATAAAAAAAATACACACTAATATAGAAATACAATAAATTAAGAAGTGTTGAAACAAGTTGATAGGTAGATAAAAATAATTTACTGACATTTCGTACATCAACATCGCCTGGCACATCTAAATTTTCAAATAGACTTTGTCTTAGATACAAATGCATTGTTTCGCGTGAAAACTGGTAATTTATATCAAAGTCAATCACACATCAGCATGCAGTGTGGTGTGGCAATACACGAACGAGTACACTGTTCTCATTCAGGCATCTCTCCTCACATATTCATAGAAATCGCCACACTTTCTGACGCCAGATGTGAAAGATAAAAGTGAAAATATTTCTTGTTGTATATACAGTCAACATTAAACTCTGAGATTACCATTTTCAGCTAATCTCTATATAGTTGATATGGATGATTAATTTTAGTGCAGTGAAACCTCGATATAATGGAGCAATGCAGGTGAGAGTGGAAACCGGAATTTTTTTTCCGTTACATTGAGGTCCTAATGAATTAATAAATATGCCCATGTTCCAATTTAATATTTTTGAAAATTCATTTTAAAAATAAGATTGTTTTTTTAAATTTTCTAATACGACAGTAGTATCAATAACTGCACTGAATCAAATTATAAAGGGGCAAAAACTGTGAAAAAGATACGACTCAAAGTTGAAGTTACTTATTCCTGAGGGTACAGTGACGTAAACTAATCATTATGAAGACATGTTGGTTTATTCCCTTAAAACATGTACAAACACATGTCACTTATGAAGAATATGAGTACTTGGCATTTAATTTGAGATGTTTTATAATTGTTTTGTGGCTAAATTTATGTTTTAGAAACGTACACCTAAAATTATCAGTTTTTTTCAAGGTTATGTCTATTAATCAAATATGTTCTTAAATTTTATACATTACTTTTTTACATTAACACGTTGATCGCCGTGTCGGCCACCAGAGTGCTTCAGAGAGAACTTCAGAGTGTCATTCTGTCTGTCGGCCACGCGCTCTGTTAAAATACTATTAATGGCCGACATGGCCCTTTTCTATCTTACTACGATATGGCCTTGGGATATCTTCATAATGACCTAATATTAAATTAAAAACCCTAAAAATGTAAAAACATTTTTTGGACATTTTACGAAAATCCTATTGGCGATCAACGTGTTAATAATTGTCAGATAATCCATAACGCCAAGTAATTAACGGATAAGGTTTTCTGAGCTCATAATTAAAAAGAATTATACAAAATGAATAATGGCATCTGTATACATCAGTCTTAACCAGTTCTATGCCGTAAGCGTATTAACGTGCTCTATAATCCCATGCACAGCAGCCCAATCATAGAAAATTAGCGTTTATCTGCGCTGTACTTTGACTCTCAATATCTAGTCAAGATTGACTGTTTTAAATAATCTAATATTTTAAGCGCACAGTGTCACAGATCATGGTGAAATATTAAGACGCAAAATATTGTCAAGAATTATCGACATTATATTGGTTTTAAAAAGAGCTTCGTTGGGTAACCAAAACGTGTCACTATGCATTGATAGCCTTCCCGGTCCCGCCATATGAATACCATCCGGCATTTAAAAGGTTAAGTAAACAATGAATTTCTAATGTATAAAAAATAATAGTATTTATATAATAAATTTGCTGTCAATCATTACTTTACTTTCATAAAAAAAAATAATAATCTAGATAAAATTTTTGATTAACACGTTCGCTGCTAAAGACGCCCCTGGGGCGTCAATACACCATACTAATACATACATGTTGCAGCGAATGTGTTAACCTAATTCCAATTATGTCAGTGAAGTCTACTCATCGTAGGTAGACCATATCCTCGCAAATTAGGATATTGGAAATTATAGTTATATCTGTAACTTACTTTTTATGACACAGTACGACACGAAATTAAGTTATATATGTATATAGCATCGACAACAAGTACTATTATATTCACTATTTGATATAAAAAATGTTAATAGATGAACATCCTATTTATTTGTTATTTCATAAGAAAGCTTTGTATATTCCAAAATAGGAAATCCAAAAAGCTTGAGATAAAATGGCTAGCCATTAATAAAATACACCAGCATAAATTCTTAGTTGATGTGAAAACTGCTTTATCGATCTACACATTTGTTACACTTTTATAATCAAATTGATAAGTGTTCATTTTTTATATAATAGGTTTAATTAGTTATCGATGGCACCATGGTGTGCAGTAGTATGTTAGGAAAACAGAAAATAAGATATAGGTTTCAAAAAGCAGTCCGACAGCAGTGCTTTTCTGGTGGTGCATCGTATATACATATTTTATGTCAAAACTAAATTTTGTATAAAAATGAATTAACAATTAGAGCCACATTATTTTATGATTCAGTTTTAACTAACAACAAGTATCCATGAACCTTCATCATCATCATCTTGTTCCTCATTTTCTTCATCCTCTTCTTTAATACCAATTGAGAAAACGACAGTATCATCCTCTTCGTCTTCATCCTCATCAGCATAGTCAGGTTCGAGTTTTATATTATCCTCCGAAAATTCATCTTCTGAGCTATAATTATAACCATAACTACGAACAGTTCTTGTGTGTGATATTGAAGGTTTCTTTTGGAGTGCTTTCTGAGTCAGAGGATAATTTAGGCTGGAACGTAGTGGCAAAACTTTCAGTAAATGAGGATGCCTTTCAATAAAAGCTCGATACCATTCAAATCCAGCCATATGGTTTTTATGCCAAATATCAGGAACAGGCACTTCTTGCTCACATGCGAATTCGTAAGCGACGGTTCTAATCTGAACAGTTGTTATTACGGGAAGAACCTTTGCAGCTTCAACTATAGAAAGCGACAGTTCTTTTTCCAACTCGTCATTAAATATTTGCCGTTTTTTATAGTTGGGTACAAAGAAATCTAAGCTTGTGTTAATAACTTTCTTGGGAGTTAATCTGGGTATTTGTTCCTTTAGGCGCTGATAATATCTATTTAAAGTTAGCCTATTGATGTTGTACTGTTCAGCAGCGCATCTTAGTGAATTGCCTTTGACAACCTCTTCGAGAGCAGCCTTTAAGTCAACAGGACTACAATGCTTTCTTGGAATTGCTCCAGGTTTTCTTTGATATGTTGTAGGGGCCATTTTGTCTGAAAATTATACCAGTCATGATTGAAATAGTTTTTGATGTAAATATTTACTAGCACGAATATCCATTTTTAATCTCACATTCTAGTAAACATAATAAACTAGAGACAGGATTAAACAGATAAAAACATAAATAAAGATAACAGCCAATAGCAAGCCTCAACATACAAGGTGTATTCACAGCAATATACGTAAAAAAATCTCAGTTTATTGTATCATATTTATTACTTGCACCAATTTTAAGATCCATGATATTTAGCCAGAGAAGAGTTACCAATCTTCGAGATTATTGTACTTTTTAGTTTTATGGAATTTAAAAAGTCGGTTTAGGTCAGATTTTTTAGATAGTCTAGTGAATAACAATAGTGAACTAAAAATATCATTGGAGTCACTATTATTATAGTTAGAAAGATTATTTCGTTTGCATTTCAAGTTTCCACATTATTTTTCGTCAGTACGGATTTTTTTTTTATTAAATTTTAATGAGGATCAAGTAATAAATATGTTTAAGTGTCAAACATGTCCAATCAAAAAATGTGGTCCAGGTATTCCAAAAGTTCACGTATTCAATCCAATATGGCGTCTACAATTATTTACAAAATATCGTAGGTGCTGAAGTTTCAATTTAATGCTAAGACAGTAAATCAAAATTATTTACAAAAGATTCTTACCACAAAAAATCATTCAGAGTAATATCTACTGACAATCCATAAAAAGAACCATTAGCCAGACATCTCGGTTGACAGTTTAGCTACGATAAACACACTGTTGCCAATTTAGATTTAAAGTGTTGCTACTACAAAACACATTTTTATTATTGTATTGCCTTTTTATTATTGGTGTCAGTTATAACGTAAATCAATTGACACAATAGAAAGTGAATATTTTGTACGAATTAAATAGTGAGTATTATTAAGTTTGGTTTACTGGTGAAAATAATTATATTTGATATAATTATTTAGTTAGCTTGTTACGAATTTTCACATTGCATAAAATACAACGTCGCTGCGCGTGTTGAGTGTTTTCTCTAAACTGTTTACAGAAATGTTTTGCAACCGAGCTATGTTTACGGACTATAAATAATTAAGATTTATATTTTCAACTCGTAACTAAAAAAAATGCACTCCAAACATTATTGTTTCGATTTTATTGCGCTCGATACAGTTTAATTTGACGTTGCACCCCGCTTTGTCAATACCGGTATTTTTACAGGTTATATATTTTAAAAAGTTTATTTATCAAAGAAAACGAAAGGATTCGAATGAATTGTCCAAGATGAAAGATCCCAAAATGTGCCAAACTCCCATAGAGCCATTGGAAGATCTACAGAACCATTTCAAGTCACATAACGTTGTGAGAGAATATTTCGCGCACAACTCGAAAGTCCACTCCGTAGGCTGGTCTTGTGATGGTAGACGACTGGCTTCTGGATCATTTGATAAATCTGTAGCTATATTTACACTCGATCGCTCTAGACTGGTACGTTTTTTCTATGCTATCCTATACGTTTTCATTATGACGATCCCTGAATATTGTAACTTACATCACTATCCACAAATTACTTCACATTCACACATGATTGATAAAAATGCATTTGAAATTGGATGAATATTTGGTAAAATTTGAATGCCACGAATCAAGATAGTCATAGAATTTGACATGTGCAATTATATACAGTTAAACAATTTGATTAAAGTTGACTATGCTGTACGCTTGTCTTACATTACAATTAATAGTTTAATTGAAAGTAATCAGTGATTTGAAAAACTAATTCCGTTCTATGGTTCATCATATAACCATAGAATGGATCTGTAAAAAATAGCCATCTATTACAATTTGAAAAGATATAAGAAAAAAATAAGGCAGGGTTTAAGCATTCTTTAAAATTTTAAACTTAATCTGTACTGCCAAAATTATATGTATGATATTTTCCACGTGATTGCCATGGTAAAAGTTTAAAAAATGTCTGCTACTGAATTCCATAATGCTATAAAATGCTCACAATTGTAATTTTAATAGTGGAGCTTAAATTGAGCTGAGGTTATAGTAATTAATGAAAGTATTTTATGAAATAATTACAATGAACTTTGATATCCATTAAAACTTAAAAATACTATGCAGCCATATTTTGTATTATTTAAATACAATTTAATTCTGATGGTATACATAATAAGGATTAAAAATTAGATAAAATACGTTTTTGGAAATAATTAGAATATACCTCGAAAATAATATTTATATAAAAAACACTGATCTTACACAAATCAATGTTTTATACTCCACACGTATAAATATTAAAACTCTCATGTTGATTGTTTTCGATACTTCTTTAAATTTATGAGGTGGATACTTCACGTGTGGAAATTCAATGCATATATCAACTAGAAAATCTATGAAGAAAAGAATCAATTGAGTAAATATAGGAAAAAAAATATAAGAAATTAATGGTGGCGATGCTTTGAAAATTACAAAAACCATGAGTTTGTACTAACCTTATTCTTTTTTTACATAATATATTCATCCTCATTCTATTCATCAAATTAATTTGTTTTTATCCATTGTAGAATCAAGAGTACATATTTAAGGGTCACACAGGTTCTGTTGACCAACTCTGTTGGCATGCTTCACATTCTGACTTATTAAGTACTGCTAGCGGAGATAAAACAGTCAGGATTTGGGATACAAGGTAAAATATTCTTGATGAAAACAATATTTCTCTAAATACGTATTCTGTCAGGCTTTCAATTTTATTTATAGAGGTCAATATATATTCTTTATGCAAAAAAATGTTCCTGATATTTTGATATAATATTTATTTATTTAGACGAACATTTGCTATCAACATGGTTTCATCTACAGGTCTCAAAAATCTGCCGCCACAATCAGTACTAAAGGAGAAAATATAAATATTGCCTGGTCCCCTGATGGAAATACTATTGCTGTTGGAAATAAAGAGGATCTAGTGTCATTTATAGATACGAGAACCCATAAAATAATTGCTGAAGAACAGTCCAATTTTGAAGTGAATGAAATATCCTGGAATAATACTTCAGACCTATTTTTCCTGACCAATGGACAAGGATGTGTTCACATTTTAAGGTGAGGTGTAATATTATAGAATGCTTAGTATTACCATGTCATCTCAGAATAGAATCTTAACTCTCCCTGAATATGTCTGCACAAAGTACCTGGATGTCTGTCAGAAGTAAAGACAAGTAGGATTGACTCTCCCATAGCGCTAGAAGACGTATCCCTGTAAGTTAAACCATCACTGAACGATTCTTTATATAATGGGAGTTCCTTTGTCTATTATTAGAGATCAAACCACCTCAAGTCCAGTATTCGGTTCAACAATATGGTCAATAAACGCTTAAATGATTGTGATAAAATACATAAACTATGAAATGTACTAACATTTTTTATTCTTTTTACTGCCAACATATGGTGATATGGCATTGTTATTACGTAATTTTTAAAGTAATATTTATAACTTCACTTTAATTTTATACAGGACCAGTTTCATCCATAATATATAACACAACCTATTATTTATCTTTTCAGTTACCCTACACTAGAACTACAAACTGTTCTTAAAGCTCATCCTGGTACTTGTATTTGCATCGAACACGATCCGACTGGGAAATATTTTGCCACTGGGTCTGCTGATGCATTAGTTTCTCTGTGGGATGTTGATGAACTTGCTTGTTTACGAGTATTTTCAAGGTGAACATTTGTTACATATTGATTTTCTGAGTCTCAAAAACTTTTTGACAGATTTCAATTTCATTCAAAGAATTGCTGTTAATCAATTTTGTTCTTTGTCCTAGTGTAAAAGACTGTGTAAAAAACTGTGCATGTATAAGTTTATAACAAAGTTATGATTTAAAATACAACATTTGTAGCTATAGATGGCTTTATTGTTCCGACTTGGCCATAGCTTCCATGAATAAAAGTTGAATGAATTTTTTAGCCTTTATTTTAATAAATAATTCAAGTCAATTAAAATCATTTTATTCAACTGGGATATTGTTTCTAACTTGTAATGCTTTTAATTGATGACTAGAAAATCTTGAAAACCAATCTCCTACAATAAATGGATTTCTTAATTTTACATTCTGTAGAAAGGTTATTTCTGAGATCAATTGAAAATTTTTGTTAATGTAACAAATCTCTATGGTGTATGTATGTATGTTTACAAATTTTAGATTAGAATGGCCTGTACGTACGCTCTCATTCAGTTTTGATGGAAGACTGCTTGCTTCCGCTAGTGAAGATCTAATTATTGATATTGGTGATACAGAAACTGGTAAGAATATATGGTTGGATACATTTGTAATATCATAACTTCAAAAGTTTGTGTTGTGTTGATTTGTGATACTCAAATGAATATTATACAATAAGTATTGAATCTGAGGCTGCCTCAATTAACAAATTATTACTTTGTAGGTGAAAAGGTAGCTGATATACCAGTTCAAGCAGCAACTTTCACTGTGGCGTGGCATCCCTCTTTATATCTTTTGGCTTATGCATGTGATGACAAAGAAGCCAATGAGAGAAAAAGGGATGCAGGAAGTCTGAAAGTTTGGGGCTTCAGTGCTAGTTGAATAAATGAATATAAAATTTAAAATTAAAATCATTTTTGTGGTACAGTCTGTTGTGCCCCGTTACCAGTTCCATCCACCCATCTCATCAATAAGCCTCTTCAGCTTTGGTCTCAGCAACATTCTACCCAATTCAACCACCCTAGTTTCGGTGTCCTGATCCCACTTTCAACAACACCCACAACAACACTTTCCTCTTCCAGTTTGGAGCAACCTTCTGGATAATTAATATTTTCTACTGCCAATAGTTGCCATAGTTGTCTTTGTTTCATATGTGATCAGTCTATACCATATAAAGGTCACAGTTATTTAACTTACTCATCATGTACAAATATTTTTTTAGGATGGTATAATTATTCTGTTATTTCTTCATAATATTGTCATTTTTTAGGATTTGAAGCATTCAACGGAAAAATTGAAATTGTTTATATTCCCTCTAAACTGTATATATATTTTGGATAAAATAAAAGTTCACCTTTGAAATTGAATTCTATTATTTCTGTTGTTTAATATTTTAAAAAAATACCATATAGTTACATATATTATTTAATATAAATATCTAGTTAAATCACCAGGTTAAGATAGGACTTCTAATCACATCAATATAAAACAATTAAAAAGATATGGAACATGATGACTTTTTAGAAAATTAAAAATAGACAAAAGCAGTTTTTTATATAATTCACTTAATATTTTTTTTTAACTAAACATAAGTGCTGCTAGTTGAAGTGATTTTTATACAAATAAACAATACTTGGTCTTCTTCCCAATAATAAATGCATATGTAATGATTGTGCTTGAATATGGTAATATAATTTAAACTACCAAGTTTCCAACTGTAATTTTCCAGTAGATTCCAAATTTTTCATGAACTTACTGGCATCATCTTTCGGCATTTTTCCATCATTCATTAAAACATCAATAAGACTGTCCTTAACATTATCGGGCATATTCTTTGAATTTCCAGCAATGTAAATATTACATTTTTTCTCCCATAACAAATCCCAAATTAAAGAATGATGCTCTGCTATTTTGTGCTGCACATAACTGAAATAAATTCTTATGTAATGAAATATATTTATATGAATTTAAAAAAAATCTCCATAAAACTACATCTGTATCACTTTTGAAAAATAAAATAATAATAGCTTAAATAGAGAAGATTACGAAAAATGGCAATCATGCAAATAACAGCGAAGGAAATCTAGGGTTTCTTTCCTTGGGGAGTGTAGTATAATATTTTCTTTATCAAAAGTAAAGCATTAGCTATAGGTGAGCAAAACTTTTTTTTTTTTATACCATGTTCGCTCCCAAACTGGAGCATATGGATCTACACAGAGTGAAGAATCCACTCCGAAAGTAGAGTATATG
>JAGVSQ010000970.1:0-32676 GCA_022683975.1 Rhyacophila evoluta
ATTTCAGTCTTTAAAATATGTGTGCATAAAAAATTAACTCACTAATGAAAGGGTTAATGCATGTATATTGTATCAATGTATTTGCTTCTGCGTGTATATTTTTAGCTCATTTTAGCAAGTTGACTGCACACACGCAGCCAAGAATTTTTTTTTTGAAATGAAATTATTATTAAGTTGAATGAATCATTTATGATATATTATTCAATTTTTTGCAGATTATGACCCATTAGTAATAGAACAAAAAGAAGCATCACAGCCATCATGTCTACCACTCAGCTATGTACTCCGATTTTTCACGGAGGCATCTCGAAGAGAGAGTCCAATGACACAAGACGTCCGCCGGAAGTTAGTCTCCATTGTCAAGCCTCCGTCGGTGCGGAGTAATACACCGACTGGTATGTTGAGTCTACTACATATATGTTCATTTGTTTTATTCTGAAAATATTAATTCTTAGGCAACCACAATTATAAATGATTGTGGCTTATTAAAAATATCAGCTGCACATGCACTATAATTCAAATTAGATTAACAAACAGTTCATGAGCCTATTAGAATGTATTCATGCGGTCAAATTACATTGTCCATTTTATTTTATGCTATCTAAGTTGTATGTTGTTAAGATTTCATACAAAGGAAGTTTCAATTCAGTAATTTTACTTGTTGCAACTCTGACAAAATAATGTGTCATTAAATTAATCAAAACATGTTGTATAAATTTATCATCTTCTTCAAAGATGATGCTTTAAATCCAGAATATTTTTATTAAGTGCTTAGAAATGTGAATAACATTTAAAATTAATATAATGGATATACTAGACTCGAAATGAATTCATTAGAGTCATTATGCACCACAGGAAGCGAATTCGATGAAGAGGAAATGCTCAGTGGCCAATCGGAGGACAGCAATGACTCTTGGACTAATGTGGAAGAGTTCAGCTCTGAGTTTATCCTGCGATATGGAAGCAGGTATAAAACCATCTCAGTATTATTTTTACTAATTAAGAAATAAATTAAAATTAAGGTTCTCGAAAGTGGTGAGATCGCTTAATATAAAAAAAATCATCATTTTTGGTATATTAAAGAGACAACAATAATAAGAACAGTCATGGTACATTTACTGTATTCCAATGAAAGACATCCTCGACATGTGTCATTTGATTCTTTTTACTGTATCCGCTCCGCAAGTAGAGCATAGTAGACTCTATGGTGTGAATATAATCACCCCTGACATAGATTATGTGGATTTCTCAATGTGAAGACTATCTTGACAATTTTTTTATAAGCTTTTATTCAAAATCTTTTCATGTTATTTAGTTGTCAGTTAATTGCTCAACCTGCCAACTACATATTTAGATTTTTAAAGATATGGCAGCTGTATGATCTAAATCCCCAACCTCTGGCTCCAAAGCGTACGTATTTATCTGTATGCCAAAAGGGGATATTTTTGTTTATTTATTTTAATCATTGTGTTTTATGTTTCAGGATAAATACTTCAGCAGTGGGAAATGGAAGTCAATCTAACGGGGTTTCTGAAAAGCCTTTTGCTTGTCCCGTGCCAGGATGCAAAAAGAGATACAAGAATGTTAATGGAATTAAATACCACTCGAAGAATGGCCATAAAAAGGATGGGAAGTAAGTTAACACCCATCAGAGATGTTTATTTTTTTAAAATGGGCAACATTACACTAAAATTATCGGTTTATTTTAATATATAATATATAAATTGTCATTTATGTATTCATAACATTAATGCAGTTCCATTATGATATAAAATTGAATTTGTATATTGCTTGACACAGCGAAATATGATAAGATGCCGTAATCATACTGAAATATGATTATATTGACTAAACATTCCTCCTATGATGTTTGTCATCATTTTTACATTTTGTACACTACTGCAGAGCTTTAAGTTCTTTTGAATTTAATTTATTTCAATACCTTATTCTTCTCACAATGCGATGTACTGAATGACTTTATCCTGCCTGCTTTATATCCTAGGATAACCCTGAAATCTATTCCGAAACGCAGAAAAATATGCAAGCCTCCTCTGAAACCTTCCTACCATTTTTAAAATGTATCCTGTTATATTTGGTGATTATAATTTTATTCTTTAAAATATTTTTGAACCGACATTGTGTCAACATCACCTTGGTACTCTTGTTCGATACACTTCTGACTATTTTAGAAATTTCTGCAATACTTATTGTAATTTTTTAGAGAGAAGTCTTGTTTATTGATCACTTACTAAGTAACTGTATAATAAACATTTGAAACTTGTTTATGATGTGTTAAGATCAAAGTTCAATGGCGTAGTGCTCTAAATGACTTAGTCCACCCAGGACAACCCACATGGAGTGCCCACATGAATATCTATCAGCTTTTTGTCAAATTATTATCGGACATATCCGTTGATAGAAAAGTCTGAAAAATTGTTGAGTATACCATAAGTGTTTCCATTGTAGTTTTTAACTTAATTCACTCATACTGTAAATTAATTTCAAATATTAAAACATTCTATCTATTTGTGGTGAGGTTAAATTTTTTTTTGTTTAAATGCCTTGTAAAATATAAATATTTGCTTGAATGATTCATAAACTATGTTCTGATCTGTAGAAAAGCATCATTAAGTATTGAAAGTTATTCATCTTTTTGAAAATTCAAAATAAAATTGAATTTACATTTGACATCGAATTTTAAGATTTAAATTGTATTTGGTTTTAAAGGGTAAGTTTATATAAAGTCAGTATAGGCTTAAGGCAAAGCTAAATTGATTCATTTTTATTTTTCAGAGTGAGGAAAGGATACAAGTGTCACTGCGGTAAAAGCTACAAAACTGCACAGGGTCTTAAAAACCATTCCATCTCGCAGCATTTTACTTCGCAACCACCTTCCCCATCTCTCTCTCCTGCAGTGAGTCTACCCCCACCTCCGCTCACACCACATACCTTAAAACCTCTGTCCTTACCTGTTGTGAAAGCACTGCAGGGCTTGGTCGTAGCATCATCTCAAAATCATCTGACGAATAGCTCAAGTCAGTCTCGGCACGTCACGCAGACAATAGATGCGTCACCAGTAGATAGTGCAAAAGTGATACGAGCCGTGCTGGAAAATGCAGGCAATAAGCTCTCTAAAGAAGGAAGCTCGAATATCACATCGATGGCCATTCCTCGCCACTCCGTTGCCAATCTTCAAATTAACGTTCCTGGAGTCATTACCGCACCCAATGGAGTCAATCTTCTCCACCATTCCAAACTGGAATCAGAATTGCGTACGGATAACGAGACTAAAACGATTCAAAGCATTACATATAAAACTATTAGCCACAATATCAACTTAAACGGCGAAAATAGTGTAACGCAGAATAGCGCTTCGTTTGGTATTTTGACACCTGCTTCATCGCCGAGGGCCAGTCCGAGGGAAGAAAAGTCTCCGCAATCGAGCAATCAGGTGAGGATGAGTCACTCTACTGTCTCAGCCACTATCGGAGGCCACAACTTGCCTCTCACTCCACTCACTCCGTCTAGCGGGGACACGCAGAAACGCTTTACCGTACCAAATAATATGGTATTGCACTGACCTAATTAATTTTTTGTTTAAATCATCATTCAAGATTTAAATGAAATTTTTACTTTTATCTGTCACTGTGTTGGTATTATTTATTACATAGGTCTTATTGCAATAATTTAACATGATTTTCGCGGTGATTTATTATTAATACAAATAAAATTCTATAAATTTCATGGAATTTATAATATGGTAAACTCTATATGACAAGTTGAAAAGTTGATTTATTTACTGGGGTAATTAATAATTTACAGTGCAATAAATCTTCTTTACAGATTGAAGTTATGTTAAACAAACACCAAAAATGTATAGCATAAAATGCACTATACAGCTAACTAGTTGAAATGGATTTAACTGCGTCATGAAAAAAATTGATTCCTGAAGTTCATTTACAATAAAAAATGTCCTGATGCCTAAATGCTTACTAGTCATTTAAACCTTTTTAATTTTGCGATTTAAATCAATGCTTTTCTCATGTTTCATTTTACCTGCAATATTATCTAGATTCTAGACATTGACTAGAATCTTAAAATTGGTTGATTACGATTAAATATTTAAAGTCACGCAAAGATGTGCATACTAAAGTGCTATAGCAAATATCTTAAATTATCTTGCAGACAAACTTTTAACATATTTTTGCAGTTCTGTAGTATAAAATATCTTCCCTTGAAGACGGCCATTTTTTAATTATGCCATCTCGTACAAATAATTACTGGTACCCATACACACAATCACAATGGTTCAAAATAAAAGAATACTCATAAAAAATGTTACTATGGGCTTCTTGTCAAAGTTTGCCATAATGTGTATGTGTTGTTAGTTATTGATTTAAAATTTAACTAAGGTACACCAGTTATTTTTGCCTTATTTAAATCTTCCAGTGATATAGACATATTACCAAAGATAAGAAAACAATCATACAGTTGTTTCCTATTAATTTCAATTGTATTTTTATTTCCAAGCATCTCAAACTTTTTGCATTATTGATATGTTGCAATAACAAGTCAATAATTTATTTAAAAGTCAAAAATAGTAAATTTTGCGCTAGCATTAAAGTTTGTTACCTCACCAGCAGATATATTTAAAATACTATCGACACATTTTTAAATTCATATAAAAATCTAAAACCTAGAGATGTTGATAAATGAAAACTTTGGTGGAATAATGCTATTTTATTTGACAAAATGTCTGTAGGATAACCATTTTTTTTGTTGCAATTCAAAAAAAAATAATAATTCTATAATTCAAATTTAACAGGCAAAGTGCCAATGAAAGTGTAAAAACCCTACGTCTAATGCAAAAAAATTACAATTCATTCTGACTTTTTATGTTTAAATATTTACGAATATTATTTATACTGGTGCCAAAGATTGGATTGAAAGTTTTTGTTTCTGAATTACTCGGTCGATAAATAGTTTTTTTTTTTTTTTATAAATCGACTCAAAGATTTTGCTTGGAAGTTGTGTGATTTTATCAGCTTTTATTATAGATAGTGGGGCACAAACTATGTTTTGTCTAATATTTAAAAAATTGGTATGATGAAAATATTACCAATGATTAGTTATATGCGGTTGAAAATTAAGCAAAAGTTAAAAATACACCTATAAGATATCACGTGTGATATGTGAATTAATTTATTCATCAATTATTGCAATAATAATTGGTGTATATTATGAAAATTAGTATTTTTTTAAAAGAAATTTGATTTGCTAATTTCTTGTCCGTTGTATAATCAATCCACTGTGAGGGATGACTATCTAAATAATTCTACCTTTGGTTTAGTTTTGAATTTATAATATGTCTTATAATTGCTGGACTAGTGAATATTTCATATTTACTCTTTTCAACTGTCACTGTGCATATAGAAATTACAACAATTGCATTAAATAAACTTTAAATTTTATTAAAAAAAAATTGATGCTAATTATACAATGTAAAGTATTCATAAATTGATTTGGCTGATTATTTGCTTAATTCAGGAATAGACTGAAAGACAAGCTAACAGCAATCGTCAATAAATATAACTTGCATTTTAAACAGACCTGTTATACCGTCATTGAAACTTCACAAGGGTTAAAAGGTCAATTTGATAACACTAGTATGTATTGATGTATTTTTATAATTGTCCCGCATAATAAGTGATTGGTTTTAGAACAGACAGAAATTACATAGTCATTATTGATTTTGGTTTCCATAGAGTAGTAATTATGAAATCTCAGTTTTAATTGAGTTTTATATTTTTCACATTAGTTGCTTGAATTTCTAATCTTATTCAAACAAAATTACGCTTAAAAAGTTTTAAATATTAGTAGGTTGACTTATGAAAGATTCAGTGGTCGTATCATATTAGGTAAATAATAAAAATTATAAAATATACATATTTTTTTTTTGATTTGAGGTCTCTAGAAAACAAATAATTTAAAGGGATATGTAATATCAATAAGAGGAAGATAGTAATCTAAAATTTAATGTGTTTATGCCCACAACGCATGACCAAGCTTTAATATTTGTTGTTTTGTTTGATGTTGTAAATTGAATTGTATTTATACTTCTGTTAAACATATTCATAAGAGCTACATAATGGATTATTTGTAATACTCCCCTAGTCAAGTCTGCCATAATTTCAATTTATTGTTAATTCAATTTAAAATCTGTTTATTCAATGAATTTGACACTATAGCATTGAGAATGTTCAATCTAATAGACACGTTTATATTTTTCCATGCAGGTATCCACAGTAAAAATGACCTGATTTAATGCCATAGTAATTCTTTTTTGCCTTCCTTTGCCATTGAAAAGTTCAATTTAAAAAAAATATTTCTTTTGACAGTAATTCTATCAATGCTATAACTTGCTTGTGATCAATCCTCATCATTGGCAGCCTCCCAATTGAATCTTTTCAAAATAAAATAATACTTGTTTATTATTCTAATATTTTATGCTAATTTGAATACACGTTTGAGTCATTGCTTCATGTATTCTGGAAAGTGTTGTTTTATTTACAAAATCGACAACCAATGATACATTTTTTTAAATATTTTTATGTACTTAGTATATCATTGGAAGAATATAATTTTGTTTGTGAATGACTCAATACTATAAAATTCAATAGAAAAAGAGGAAACGTTCAATTTGCGTAGGAGGAATAAAATTCAGATGTTTTTACATGAAATTAGGCAGAAAGCAGATTGTCGGAAATTCTCATTTCATATGTTCTCACACTGCAACTCCATATGCCATGTCTTAAAGTTTTAAGAATTAGAATCGCGATATTAATTATTTTTGTCTGAATACATTATTGCCAAGATACTAAAGTACTTCTAATGATAAATACTGAAGATTATTTTGTATTATAATAATAAAAAATTTTTCACTCATTCAGATTTTATTTGTAATTATCAATAAATCAACAGATTTTTTATTACTACATTATATATTATATTTTATTATATGCAGCACAATATTCATATTATAAAAATGGTAGACAGGAATACGAAAGGGTATTTTTAATGGAAGGCAGCTACTGCCAAAACATTTGTTTTATATTGCATTTCTTATTGAGTAATAATTTACCGATAATGTATCATATTGTATCATCAGTTTATGGGTGAACTTATTCGATTGGTTCTTTGTGATTAAATATCTATTAAATAATTTAAAAGAATATTTTCAGTTAGTTAAAAACCTCTTAGTTAAAAATTAAATCAAATGTGCTTTTGAAACAAAGAGAAAATTATTTATTACATATGAAATGTGCCGATACAAGTTTTGTGTTGGAAAAAAATGTTGTCCTTTTGAATTTTTGTGATATTAAAGAGTGTGTTGCAATTAGTTTATGATATAAAATATTTCACATTTAAACTGATGATATGTCAAAATGGTTTATAATAGCTTAGATTTATTTTAATGAAATCCTTTTGCCTTCTTATTGTGTGCCATAACTTTGTTTTAACCCGTGTGATATATTCCGGTTATAGTTATATACCAACATAACTTTACAATTATTATTATTCAAACTTAATTATTATTATTTATTCATAAAATCTTATGATATCTGAATATTTTAAATGTCGCCGTGCAATGATTAGGTTTATATTAAGCATGTAATATCACAAATATTATTTTAGTTTTAATTTTGTTCGTAAAAATAATTGTTTTAATCGTAACCGTCCTATTAGGTATGTAGCCAGAAAATTGGTTGTTATAACGTATTTTAAAATAAGGTAATTTTTATTTCAAATAAGACGCTTTTTATACTGCATAATGTAGTGTTGGAAAATTTTGACTGTACAAAAATTATTTATGAGCGTACTTATTCGATTTTTGCTTTTTTGGTTTTTATTGAAAGTCTCAATTATTATTATTACTATTATTATTATTATTATTTAGTTTGTTCTGTGCTGTGGTTTTGCGAACAGCTAGTCTGTTGAGTATAATTATTCATAATTTTTGTGATTTTCGGAATGAATGTGTACATGTAAGTATTTTGTCTACATTAAAATTATTTTCTTGTCATGCCATAGATTTAAGACAGTGATAAAAATTTCAGCAGTGCTGCTGTCTTTCTTTAATAACTTTCTAATTAGACCAAAAAACATTTTCTATCAAGCCTTTGATTCTATATTTTTTACGGTTGATTAAGCCGTTTATCACATCGGTCTTTGTACCAAATGATATCATTACTCGCAGTATTGCTGCAACTTGATGTCACCGTACATATGCCTCTATAAAACATTGCCATGTAAATAAATATAATTTGCACATATAATAATCGATTGTGATGTTAATTTATTCTAATTACTATTAAATGTTATAGGGCTTAATGGTGGCATTTCTGAGTTATGCTACATTTTAAATTTTACATAATTTATTACATGTGGCATACTTTATCAATATGTATTACTGAAACAGCACAGATATTCTTCGATTTATTATAATAAAATCCCTGTTTCTTTGTAAATAAAATTTTACATAAAGATATCTTTTGGCATAAATGATAAAAACATAATTATGCTGACTTTTTTCACCAGGGACTGTAATTGATATTCGTAAGTCAAGGAATATCTTTATAAAATAATTGGTGTCAAATTAATCGATTATGTGATAGTATCAAGTCATTGTGCAGAAATTATAAAGCCTTGTCAGATATTTTGACTGCGTATTCCTAAATGTTGTAAAACAATTAAATATTCAAGTGTCTGTCTATAATTGATGTATGGGCAACCCATTAACTGTAATATTAAAAATATAATCTATATTGGGCATTATGAATGTGAGTTTATTATAATCAAATTTGTGTAATTCGTTATTTATTCATTGGTATCTATTGTGATTGATTTTATCGGGCGTTTTGTTTGGTTTTGATTCAGGATGTAAATTAAAATGAATACTCATTGAATGCTTTGATATTTGCATTGCACAATAAAACTATTATCATATTTAGTCTCCTAAATATGAATTCGTATTTTATTTTTTGATCATTACAAGTTACATTTGTGTGCAACTAAATGGTTACTTGAAATACCATTTGTAGCATTTATCGTTTGTAATTCAAAATGAAGAAATCAAAAAAGTATAGTCAGTGTATCGTACAAATGTATCGAATCAAGCTGAAAAAATAAATATTGAAGTAAATTATTCATGTGAAATTCATTCGGAAATAAGAAAATTACAAATTCTCTTTACACAAAAATTACGTTATTTTAAAAGCAAAGCATTATTTCGAAAATATTAATCTCAGGTAAATAGTTTAAATATTGGTGAGTAATGAATGCATCAGTTATTTTCTTCGCCCAACACAATTAGTGAATAATATTTACCTAAAAATATTACATCTGTGATTTAGTTGTCAAATCAAAAAGTAACATATGTGTTACAAGAAGTAGTATCTTACAAGAATTAGAGAATAATATAAAAAAGGCAGGGTTTTTTATGTGATCCTCATGTCACCTGTAATTTGTAACTATCATACCACCCATCAAACTCCACAACTAACTCTTACGGCTTTATTAGACACTTTGATAAATCTTAATTCATATTTAAAACACAAAAATTTAAACTTACTTTGATATCTTCATCTTGATGAACAAACTTATATTATTGGAGATGTATGTTGACTTACAACATTATTTTTGGCTAAAAAATGTTACTAAACAATGTATATTATGAATCCACCATTGTGTGATATGGTAAAAGTCTTGTAACTGAAGAGGTGTAATTCTTGTAGTTTATTACATTAAATTGTGTTTTTAAAAATGTCAAAGACTTGGTTGTAAATTACTTCTATGAATATTTATTGGAAAAGATATACATTATGAATGTATTTATATGCATCTGTTGGATATTTAAAAAATTAAGACTGCTGCTGACAGCCATACTTTTAATGTTTGTGTTTTTGGCTTTAAGTATAATATTACTACGTATAATATTAAGTATAATATAGAAAACAAATATATATATGAATATTTATTTGCGTAAAATTGTAATATATATTATGAATATTAAAAATTCAATCTCTCAAGCTCGGTGGCTACGTGCGTAAAACTGAATTGTATTTATACTAATTATATATATATATATTTTTTTGGATTAGTAAAATGTCAGTGACAAAAATTTAAAATATAAATTTTTATTCAAGACATTTCAGTATTTCAAAATTTCTTTGAAAGCTTTCTAAATGAAAAAAACTCTTCTACCGACTTCTATCAATTTTTTTTCTGTTTAAAAGATACCTCAATAAAAATATCAGATTGAAATTGGACCGTTTGGTGAAATTCGTACGAATATAATTATTTGTACTGCAGATTGTAATCATCAAAAATACTTTGCCTATCTTTCAAATTTTGTTTCGATTGTATTTTTGGATGATATTCATAAAATGAAAATGTTATTTTGACAATATAATTTATTCATTGGTTGAATGTATCAAACGGCTTTGGATTTTTAAATAATATTAAACTAGAATGGTATTTATGGAATAAAAAATATGCTTTAAACCAAAGTATAATGACTGAAAGTTTCCTTAAGTAAGTATTTTGATTTCTGTGCAAATTAATTGATCATTTATGACTCCATATTTGGCAATGACTTTTTCAAAATATAAAGGTGGAAATATTATTTAAAATCCATAATATCACTCCCAGTAGTTCTTTACATTGTTGTATAAATTCAGTATGTTTTAAACTCAAAACTATTGAGCACGGATTGTTGTCTGTCATCCAAGATTCACACTTCGGCATATTTAGGCTGTATGTACAACAATATAACTGTATTTAGTTCCAGAGTGAACTATGTCAAAATTGAAAGGAGAATATTTTGCACAAGTATTTTTTGTATGAAAAAAACTATACAGAATCTTTTTCAGTCTTTATTTTTGTCTTCAATATTTTCGAAAATGATTTTGTCTTCTGATTTACATGCTATATGGTTCTTCTATACAAATAATACTTGTTCAAAATCTTTACCTTAGAATTTTGGCATAGTGGAATAAGTTCACTCTGGAACTACTCCCCTCACACGTAAGCATGCACATTGATTAATATTTACAGCATTAAAATGCCAAGACGTTAATCATAGATCGCAAATAACTGTCCATACAAAGTAGTTTTTGATTTAAAACTAATTTCAGTCAAACACTCGGCAATATTTAGATTATACTTTCAATAATATACACATCATTATTAAGATACCAAAAAACAAGATAAAGGAAAACTTGACATTTCAGCTTTAAATCCAAAAACCAATTTTCCTAAAAGTTACCATTTATTTGTTGTCCTAGTCTCATATAGAGTTATCTATTTCTATTTATAAAATGGTATGAAAGCTTGACTGGCATTTTGCTAGAGATAATGAATAATTAATATGGTTATTCACTCTAGAAAGAAACATGACATTGTGACTTTATTTTATGTATCTATATGTACGTACTCGATAAATGCATTTGTATTATGGATAAAAAAATATTTGTCTATGCTAATATACAGATTGGGGATTGAGTATTGTTTTAGCGGAAGAACTTGTATTATTTTGAACAGAAAGAATGCATCCTTGTGAAAACATTCTAAAAAATGAATGTTATAATATATTGTTATAACAGTTGGGTGTTTGTATAATAAACACTTGATAAATGCTTGTTCGGCATGGTGAACGATGCATCTCTACAATTGAATGTCGTTATGCATTTATACATCAAAATTTTTACTAAACTAAGATGAATTTAATATTCTGTTTTTTCTCAATTTCTTGCATTGAAATTTTCTTAATTCCTATGCCGATAGTGGTAACAGGTGGCAGAAACCATCAATAGGTTTTTCTTTGATCCAAATAGCTGAGCGATTTCACTCACTAAAATTGTTGCCGAGTTCCTAAGTTGTTACCATGAAATTACATTTAGTTGTTATCTAAATAAGATAAGATTTATGATTAAGAATTACTTTTTGCATAAAATTTGTTTCAAAGATTAAGTATTCAATTGAAATTTAATAATGATATATCATAAACAAAGTTCACATTGCGAGGTATTAAAATAAATTATTGGAGAAAAATATCAACAAAAAATAAATATCAATATAACCTGATTTTTTCTTATTTGAATTGAAAGAGCTTCCTAGTAGTTGAGATTTTTAAACTTATTGTTGGTTATGTCGGTGTGTTAATGCATAATGCAGTCAAATTTTATTGTATATTATCATGTCATCGTATTTCTCAATGAATATGTACACACTGTACTCATTCTGCCTAAGGCTTGAAATTGGTGTCAACAATATCCAACTAATTGTAGGAATATTTAAAAAATATCCGCCTATATAAACATACATGTCTATTGCAAATAATATTAATGTATTTGTTCTCTTGTTGGCTCTTGAATTTTCCTTTGTAACATTTCTGAAGGCTGTCTGAAATAAAATTGAAATGAAAATAGTGATTTTGTTTTATTAATAGCTGTCTTTTATCTGTGATTTATTTTCAATAATTTTTATCCTTTTCTATACTCAATATGGTGCATAATAGAAAAATTGTCAACATATTTCATTTTGTTCTATAGCATTGCAGGTTTGATTCTTGTAGTTGTAATAACATCCACCTTTTTAATGTATATAATAATTATACTAAACTGAAAAGACCTCGCATACAATAAATATAAAAAAAATTAAGTGAGTTCAGAACTATGATACAAACCATTGGTGCAAGGTAGACAACCATACAATTTAATATGTGTTCACTTTCTATTCTCAAAGAAAAGATATAAATCATTCAATTTGAAAAACTTGGTTTAGATTTATTTCATTCAGGACCAGTTTCACTCATCACTGGTCAGTTTAAACAGTCTTGAATGAAATGAAAGTTGATTTAACGTTACATAAGTTTACTATCTAATCAACAATGAACATACAAATATATAATATATTAATTAATTGTCAGAACTGCGTGAAGTTAATTTATTATGTATTTTTAATAAAATATAAGATACAAATATCGATTCATTAAGAGTAGCTTGGAAATTGCTATTTTTTCTACCAATAAAACCTTTTAACAAAGGTCGTCCTTTGATTTATCTATTTTTACCATCACATGTGACCATTGGATTACCATATGATTTTTACCTTTTGATTTATTAAGGTAGCATTTGAGTTTATTTAAATGATAATATATTTCATAGTGTAGAAGAAGAGGATAAGAATGATAATAATAGACTGTACACATTTAATATTTTAATTATATAATTAAGTCTCCACTGTATATTGTTTGCAATACTTTCATGTAAAGTATGCAAGATATTTTAAAGTAAGATTCTTAAAATGGTATTTAATCAACATTTGTGGTGCACAATATGTAAAGATTTTATGTAAAGAAAATTAAAATCATTATTTGATAGAGATCCAATGCAAAACAGTAGAATAATTACAGTTTAAAATCAATCTCGCTGTTAGTATGCTCGTTTCACATCCGGGAAGTGCGAGTTTGATTCTCACATGTGCTGAATTTTAAAAAATCCGAAAATGCAGGAGTGGATGCCTGCCGGCTTGAGCTCAATTCTCGTGAAAAAATAATTTGTCAAGACATATCTTCACGTTGTAGAAATCCGTATCTTCACATCCGCAGCAGACATGGTAGAAAGATCAATATCTATGATTTTTTAATATTAATAAAATATATACATTATAGTAACAACTATAACTTCAAGTTGTGATGTTTTTCAATCACAGTTTATCTAAAGAAATATGTAGATATCATATAATATGGCTAAGAAAATAAATTTAATAATAGATCTAAATGTCAATTTTCTGTTTCTTTAGATGATTGCTTTAAGATTGTATTTACTGATGTTAAAGCATTAGTGTGACCGAACGAATTGGTAAAAATAGACCCACAGGATGAAGATGTATTTCTGTTACGCATACGTTGAATATTGCATGTGACATTCTATTTTCACTACAATGTATTATTAGAATGTGGACGGTGGTGACTATTTCATAATAAAAAAAAAACAATAACAGAAGAAAATAAAACAAAATGCTCTTACTTGAAAATGTTTTTATTTCTTTCAGAATTCTTTGATACGATATGAATAATGTATTTATGTATTGTTATAAATATTTTATTTATTGTTACCGTAGTACTTATATGATTTAGTATGATATACAGTTATGAAAGCACTTCACAATATAAATGACAAAATAATACAATTGATTGAAGAAAAAGAATAAATTGCCCTTTTAATTCCATTCAATGCACATATTAGGAAAATAGCAATAACTCAGTATAAGTATACTCAAGTAATAATTATAAAATAAATTGTCTTGACTTTTTTTTAAGCTACATTTTCCTTAACATTTGCAGCATATGAGTATTCAAAATGTGAATACGCATTAAATTATCTTAAAGAAAATGTTCAATATATAGATCTAAACATTCTTTTGGAATAGCTGATCAATTATCAGTTTGAATATTAAAATAACAGATTACTGTATTATCACACATCAGCTATTTGCTATATTTTGTCAGGGGAGAATGTGAGACAATTAATAATAAAAAAATGTAACATTGCATTTCAATATATAATTTTGACACATTTTAGTATACCCGGTAATATTTTTTAAGCACTATTAATTGGTCAGCGTACTTTTTTCAGGTTAATAAGTAATTGCGAAATGAAAATGCTGTGTGCTATTTTGGTTAAAAGAAGAAAACGGACTAGCTATTTGGATATATTTACATTTAATTAGATGCATAATAATAAAACATACATAGACCGGATTCTGTTTTTACACGTTTCTCATTTTATTTTTCTCTTTTTTATGAGATAACTTTTATCACTTGAGATATCTGGAGCATGTGTAATGATGTTTCTTTTCAAATTTATTGGATTTAAACAAAAAAATGTGGAAGGCATAGCAGTGTTATTTTGCAACTGTATGGAAAAAAACGTGTAAAAAGAGAGTCTGGTGTGCTTAGACAAAAATAAATGTTTAATTATTGCTATATTCACTAATAATATTTTAATAACTACAATCTGTGGAAGTACTAGTACACATTATACATTGCAATAAAGAATTTAATCAATTAAAGCCTACTAAATTATGGGAACCCAAAATTTAGCAAATGTTTGCAGACAAAATTTAAATAGAAAAATTTCTAACACAGACTTCTTTCCCACTAACAATATAACCTTTATTACTAATGTTATTTATTAAAGGACTTAGTTTGCTCTTGTTTTTATAATTAATGATTCTATAGAATTCCATCAGAGAAATATGCTGACAAATGATTTTTTAATTTGCCTGAAGTCATCAACTTATTACGGACTCCCGTATTAGTTTATATTGCATTAAATATGTAATGCTGTATATCAAATATTTTTATTCATGGAAGGTTTGTTTTAAAAACCTCTCAAATTGAAGAAATTTAATTTTCATTTGAAGGATAAATATTTTTGATGGCTTATAGTATGGATGACATAGGTTTATATAGTTGGATAATATATTAACATTTAAAATCTCTCAGTATATTATTACTATGATCGTATCAGTTTATCTTTGTTACTTTTGTGCTGGTAATTGCTGAAAGAGATTGGCGATCTTACCGTGAGCTGTTGTATCTGTGATTGGACATTTACTTTTGACAAAACATAAAGCGCTTTTATCTTTTTGTTCGAACGCAATCACGGCTGCTTCCTCGTAGAACCTGAAATAAAACATACAACTATATCCAAGAGAAAGCAAACATATTTATTCATTATAAAATTGGACTCGTAAGTGATCACCTAATTGATTCTAGCTTGATAGTTACGGTCCTTATATACTAACTGGGCCTCCAAATTCAATCAGATTGATTAAATAGAGTCTCATAGTTGCTTATGCATTATATACCCTGGGAATGTTCCCACGAGTTATTTGAAACGGAAAGGTTTCTTAAGTCAGTTTGACAGAGAGTAAACGAATATGAAAAATGGGATAATTTTAATCTGGCTGTCAGGTAATCGCTCAGATCATAGAGTATCCAATTCTGCACCTTTAGTTTTGAAAATCTTACAGCCATCCGATTCAAGCCTCTGGCTCTGAACCAGGCATGCTTACCTTTCGGCGACTATTGGCATAATATAATACTTTTAACAGTCTCTAATACTATTTTGAATTGTTTTTAAAAATAAGCTTTTGTAATTTACCCTGCTTTGACATAATATTTCACTTTTATATCATCCTGACATCTGGTGAGGTATTTTTGAGCTTGCACTCTATCCCCAAACTTCAGGCAGATGTCTACAAAGGGCTCATACCCGATGGGAGATTTCTTCGATTTTGAAAATTTGTCCAGCTCATCCCACTGCTGAAGTTCAGCCAATGCTCTGATACGCAACCACCAGAATCTGAAAGAAGATAAATTAATTTTATTGGATGCTTCAAAATCTTTGATGTCCAACAAGTTACAAATCAGTTAACATATTTAAATAGTAGTTCAAAACCTTTTTGCTCTTATCCGCGCCGCGTCACTATGATTTTACTATAGTTTATAAATGATT
Organism: Rhyacophila evoluta; assembly: GCA_022683975.1. Classification (NCBI taxonomy): domain Eukaryota; kingdom Metazoa; phylum Arthropoda; class Insecta; order Trichoptera; family Rhyacophilidae; genus Rhyacophila; species Rhyacophila evoluta. Next base: position 16,587 of record JAGVSQ010000970.1, read on the forward strand.
TGAGTTCAATTCAATTTTTATCCATTGACAGTATCGGTTACTTAGATAATAAGATTTAAATTGACCATGTTATTAATGTTTATCATAGAAATCAAAGATCATAATAAAAAAATATTATTTTAAAATTACCTCTTTTCAGAAACTTTGTATTCAGTCTTTAATTTCTCTGCCATTTTTAATTGACTGGTCAACAGCAATCCATAAATGGTATCATGAAGAGACAAACCAGTGAAGTCATGTCCGAGAGATTCTTTTAAACTTGTTTGATGTCTTGCCAGCTTACGAATATCATCACAAATTGTAACTCCTAAGAATAATTATTAGTCAATAAATTTTAAAGGAATCATTTTTTAAAGATATACTGGTATGAAAAATAATGTATACCAGTCAAATTTACAACTACGCTCACTACTATGTAGTTTTTTTTAAATATTATAATTAAAACTTATAGAATTCTTACAAAATAGACCATTTAAATTGGTCCCCTTTTGAAAAATATACTGATTTTGAATCCTAGATAATTTTATGAAGCTGTAATTAATTCTGATTCTATAATGAAATAGTTTATTGCATACTGGAAAATTTGTACAGCCTTCAATATTATTCAAAATGGTAAAAATTATTTGACAAAAAAAAAGATATATTAATTACCTAATTCGTTTTTACCCTTTTTATACTCTTCCCGAGCTGAGTTCATTGATGCATCAAATGATCCAGATTCCTGTAAAAATTATATCTTAGTAAAATTTAATAACATTGGACATCGAATATTAAAAAACACAATAATATTAAAAAATTAAGGGATTTTTGTTAGATAAATGTTAATATGGAAATAATTCATTCAATATAAAACTTTTGCAAATCTAATCTGTTAGATATATAATATTATGCAGTATTTTAATTTTTTATGAATCTTAAGCAAAGGGTTAACAAAATTTAAATATTTTAACCTTTAATTCCAGAGCGTCTTTGATATAAGTGGTAGCCTGACCAGCAAAGTCATCTTCCTGTAAGTAGATCTTTCTCAATGCCTGTCTGTTTTGCTCGCCGCAATATTTTGTGTATAATTTTAGTGCTATGGGAAAGTTTCGCAGTTGCAGCTAGAAAAATAATACAACACAAATTATATATAAGTTCATATTAACTCGTGCCCTGTTGTGCCAAAAGCTAAGGTGTTGGACCCCAAGTGTCCAGATAAAATTGTATGTTTTAAATTCAAATTATGCAAAATCTGCTAGATCAATTATTGCAATTAGCTAAAAAAATATTTTATTAAAAGTCAAATAATAAAAAATATTATTGAATAAATTATTTTGAATTAGATCCATACCAAAAATTCTTTAGGACCCATTTTTTCTTTTAAGTGTAGCAAGACAATATAAATCAAGTCAGTGTCTCCACTTTGAGTAGCTTTTAGTAAAGCTGCCGTCCGTTCTCCTAGTTTTAATAATAATGGAACTTGCTTTACAACCAAAGGTTCATACTCTAAGATCTGAAATAAATTCATAATTCATAGGTTATTTGAGAAACAAAATTAAAAATATTAAAAAACCTACATATATATAATTGAAAACAAAAAAGTAAAACTATTTATATTTTACCTTTATAGCTAAAGGTTCCCTTCCTCTGTCAGCAGCTTTTAAGGCAATATCTGTGTATGATATTCCAGGCACATTACGGAGTTTATCAGCTATTTCTCTGGCAACACTTTCATTATCAAGGTATGGTTGGGTAACCTGATAAATATATCACAAACTGATTCATCAACAATTATATACTAAACCTGTCTATTAAATATATATATACTTTTTTAAATACTGTAAAACATTTTGTACCCATTGGAATCTTGCAGACAGTCATAGGTACTAATAGAATCCTCACTTCTATTTTTTACCAACATCAGCTTATATGTATTTATTAAAGAAATGGGAATTAAAAATATAATTGTCCAACTAATAACATATACACCACTGTATTATTTCTTATTATGCCTGAATTATGTTATACATACATTTTTGCAATGTTAGAACGTAATATTTTAAAAAATCTTTACCTTATAGCAAGCCCAGTGAGTTAAAACTCTTGTGTGTCCTTCAGTAAGTCGTAAATAAGTGGCAATATGCTTGGCGAGACAATGTAACCTTCTCCACACAAGCCTATCCAGTAAAATTCTCTCTCCTAAATGTTGAACTCTGTGTTGGGAAGTTAAGTTCAAATAATATGAGAAATTTTGTACTTGAATATAAAAGTTGATATTAAATAACCGTTTCTTCAATTGACATTCAAATATCAACTAATAATATGCTAAACTGACATGATGCACTTCATATATTATTATTATTTTGACGCCTTTGGAACACAGTGAAAGAATATTCAATTTTTTTATAGGAAATTTTTACAATTGCTTTGTGTATGTAATATGCTTTTGTATTGTGATTATAAAAAATAGAAAATAAAGAAACTTCACATAAAATAACTTCTTCGTTGATACAAAATTGAACATTACATGCAGTATTTTTAGCTTCATTAAATTGAATAATTAGTTCTTGATATAGAGAAAATATGATAAATAAAATTTCATTTAATGATGGTATCGTTATGATATCTATTGTAGTTGTATTTGAATATTTGGTCAAACCAACAGTTTTACTAAAGTTTTTTTGTCATAAAAGTATGGTAAAGGATACTGTAGATATGTCAGGGGTATTGCAACTTTGGGGTCTCGGACTGCATTTAAAACTCTTAACCATCGACACGTGTGCACGTAATGATCCGGATTATGGTCTGGTACATAGCCCTTGCCAAATTGAGCAGCTCTTATAAGCATCTTCTGCATTTCAGGGTCGAATTCAAAAGCAGCAGCATCTATGCACTGCTGAACGGCGAGGGCTAATTGGTTTTTGACGAGACAAATGTATTCATCAGATCTGTGACAGTGTTTCTGCAAAAAAAGTTTGTAAGGATTGTAAAAAAGGATGCAAAAGAAATCGGATTAGATTTTCATAGATTATAGTGGTTTATTCAGTATAGAAAGTTTGGAATACATAGCTATGTGAAAAACTATAATGAGCAGTAAGAACAGATGCTTACAGCAAATAGTTTAAGTTTCTTGGTAGAAATTATCGCAAATAAAAATTCACTGTTGTATTATACTTGTAACAATATTCTAATAGAGCTAAGCATCACAGAGCACTTAAGTGAACTCTGCATATTAGTGTATTCTAAAAATATATACATTCATAATGAACAAAATAAAATGCTATGGAATGATTTTGAATCTGCTATAGTACTAAAAAACACACAAACCTGAAATTGTTTAGAAGCTTCCAGCAAATATGATCCAGGTTCAGTACTGTTTATTCTAAATATCTTCTGTACAACAGCAGGAACTTTCTGGACAAGCTCGTGTGTCAATCCTGATATAACCCGAACACAGTCCATCTCAGGTATCAGATGGATGGGATAATCATATGAATAACAGATTCTCTTACCCGACTTGCTAAGAATTACCATGACATTGTCCCAATGGCCTATTACCGCTTCTGTGCCACACCTGCAAAAGAATATATTACTTCTAAATAAAGACTCTACCTAAGCATTATTCATATTTAATTTTTACTGGCTCCTTCCTATTCTTCGACTATCAAGATAAAAAGTTTGCCATTTTCTTCATTTGTTCAGGTTGCATTTTTTCTAGTATTCAGATTTTTAATTACATTAACTGCATTGTTTTTGAAATTTATGGATCAAGTAATAATTGTCAAACTGAGATATATAATATGTAAACATTATTAAAATAAAATTTTTAATTTAGTTCAACTTCCAACAAATTATTTTTTAAATTTTGATTGAACGTAATTAAACCAATTGCATTTTCTTCTATTTTTCCATGAATATAATTTATTTAAAATTCAGTTGGTAGTGGCAGTGAACAAATAAGAGAATCAGATGATACATACCATACAATCTGTTTGGGTTGCTTTGAATACTCTGTATCGATTTCACAATATTTGGACCGGAGATCTGATGATCCCATCCAAAGGAATCCAGAATCTGTAAACATGGCAACATGCCGGCCATTTTGTGATGTAACTATCTTCAGTATGGCTGTGTAAGGATTTGTTATATCAGCTTTCTGAAAAGTCATATTATTATGTTAAAAAGTTAAGTGGATTATATTTTTGTTTTATGATAGATTCCGAGTTAAGTCCGAATGAAATCTTTAATTTGACATCCATAATGTAGGGTTTGCACAATTTGAGGAGTGGAAAAATTGCACAGTTAAGAATGGTGATTGCAGCTGCTGCTATTTTTCCCGCTATAAAAAAAAGTATTGATGGTGGCTTACCAAAAGTGTTGCTTGTGCTTCCCCGAGTTGACATCGAAAAACTTCTTTGAGTCTACACACCAATAGACCGCTTACTTGGGAAGTACTGCTCAACACACACCAGCAAGTGAGTTGTGTTGAAGCTCCTTTAATGGATTTAAAATACACATTAATTCTCTTAAGATATATAACATATATTTTGGTTTTATCAGACAAAACTATGCAATATTTATTTATTAAAAAGTTTAGTATGAAGAAAATGGCATCGTTGCTCAGTTAATAAAATTCTGATAACTAGTATACTTTCTAGTACTTTAGCAATTTCTAGGAAAGGTACCAAGCGAAATTTGCCAGTTGGATTGTGGTAAGAAAGGTTTTCAAAAGTTGTTTGATTTTTTTCACACTTTAGAAAAAAGTTACCAACTAATATTAAATAAATGTTTAAATAGAGTTTATGCTGGAAAAACCTTAGAGAAATATTTTCAACAAGTCAAAAGAAGATTCGCCCGAACTAGGCTCGGGCTCGTCAGTATACGAACAAACTCCGAACCCATTTCACTCTGGAAAAATTGTCAAGTATTTAATGAGCATTGCAATAGGAACTTCTTCTACTGTATTAATGCAATAGTTTTTGACTTTAAGGCTAAATATCTAACACAAACCGAAATAACTTATTCTCTTTCAAAATGTCATAATTGAAATTAATACAAAGATCTTCTTTTTCGGTAATTATTGCACAACGAGTTCACACCATATTTTTCAGTTATTCAATATACCTCTTCATCTTCACAACATGTAAATTTAACTTACCCGGTAGATCTGGCAGCGGCCTGACTTTAGGTTCTACGACATTTTGAACCAGGAACATTCTATTGGATGCTGTCATTATTGCTATTCCGGTGCCGTGTGGACTTGAAAACAGCTTTGCACTATAAACCTGAGTTATAATAAAAATAAATACTTAAAGAGTAATGGGAAATTAACAATATATGTTGAGTTTATATTTACTAAATATTACATAATTCTATTCTACTGTTATTGAATGAATAATTATGCTGAATTACATTTCTACAAATTTCTTAATTGTTTTGATAATAATTTGGCAACCAAATTATTGTCGAGAATGTTATACAAAATATGATGCAGTATCTTTCATGGTAAATATTTGTAGTTTTTGTGATGATAGAAATTAGTACCTCCTGTAAAATTTTGTATGTTTTTTGAACGGTATACACTATCATTATTAGAGTAGTTATACAAGTTATGAAAGTAACTACTAAAAGTTAAGAAAATTATTAGTGTTACTGCAACAACGGTAAGGATTATTGTCATTTTTTCAGTAAATAAGTAAGCCAATTAAAATCCATAGCTGTATAACAAATTCAAATATTTTAAATCGGTGTTTGAAGCAGCACATCATTCAAATAGGTTGAGATATTGAGTAACACGTAGTAGTAATAAACTGTCAAGTAAACACAAGTTTCACACTGGAAATTTATTTATATATATTTTTAGAGAGAATGAGACTAAAACCAGGTTTGAAATGGAATTATATTCATGTAATGTATTTATAACATATTGTCATCTAAGTATGACTAATAGTTGGATTATATATTAGCTTTATTGCTTATTTACCTTTGTGTCTCTGGCTTCTGTGCCCATACTAAATGTGCGATCATAAACACCAAACATATCATAGACTAGAACGTCTCCACTCTCTTGTACACACAGCAATTGTTCGCCATCTGACCATCCTAAGTGTACAATAATACCGCTGCTCCACTGGAATAACACAAAATTGATCAAGTCATGTCTTAAAATTCCTGGTAAGACATAAGTGTAATAATCAGATAGTGTATTTTATAAATATGTTTGCATATTGTGCTTAATCTCTTAGGAAGCAGGAGTCTCTATGGACCATATGTCATGTTAAATAATGTATCTGACAACTAGATGAATTATACTTACAACAATGTTAGAAATATGAGTTCCTGCACAGTTGTAGATGTGAATCACGGGTTTAGATTGTCCAATAACCCTTATCAACTGGTTTCTGTCTCTGACTAAAGCAATAGAACCTCCATATGGAGCCCCACTTATAACCATAGCATCTAAGCCACTTTCAATGGACCAGTTCATACTATACAGGTCAAATTTTCTAGAAAAAAACCACATTATTTATACAAATGAAATATCTGAGTCAGTCATGTCTAAATTACCACACTGAGTGTGTTCATGATCCAAACATAATGTATATTTACCGATAGTATGTGTCCTTATCTAAATGAAACCAATCAGCAGTTATAACGGCCGACATTTTGATGTTTTACTTTATTTAATCTTCTTCAAAATAATACACAGAACAACAACATCTCAGCTACAAAATGTCAGAAATGACAGCTCTTTGGTGTGTTCGGTCGGTCAAACAGGCGTCGGTTTGTCGGTATTGAATAGGGATGTCAGCTGTTAAATATTTTTCAATAAAACAATAAATACGGCAAAATAGTTTCAATACCAATATAACATGAGCACATATGCGAAATTTAAATAGTTTCCCGGAAAAGCTAATGATTTTGTACGATAAATTTTTTTCAATGTAATTCAAAAAATAAATACGTGATAAGTAATATAATTATATTAAATTTATTTCTGAGATAAAATTAGTATTTCATTGCGACAACAAAGTAAACGTAGACAATACAACAATAATTGGTGACCAAAGCAATAATTATTACTAATCTTTGTATATGTTTTCAATAATCTCTAATTTCTGCAATTACCTGCTTTACATAATTTTATTAAGTTATTTTTTATCAATAAAATTTCAGATGTAGCTTTATCACTATTTATTTACGAAATATTTTTTTTAACTAGGCATGGTTTTCTAAGTACTTGTATTTTAACTTATACCACAGCGGAACACAAAGAATGACGGTTTTACTTACAAAGTTAATAACTATGTAATCGAAATTATTTTATAATAACAGCTTTTGTGAGACAATAGACGGAAAAAACATAAATTGTTATATTGTTCGCATACAATAATAAACGAATGATCATTGGAGAAGGTACTATAATATGAAGATGAACGTCAATTGATAAATACAGGTGCTTGCATATACACGAATAATATTCCTGTCCATCACTACCGTGAGTTAAAAAAAACCCATGTGATTATTTGACCCTTTCACTGATTTTAAAAGTTATATCATTTAATTTTTCACAAAATAAAATGTCGATATATAATTAAAAATAAAGAGACAAAATACATCGTGATTATGGTAAAGTAAGATTATCAGAGAAACAAGTACGCTAATTAATTTTATGCCTTAATTTATTGTACATACTAATTAAAATAGGCAAAGATTTAAGAAAAAATAATATCGCAATATTTTAAGCAACCAGAAATCTTATATATTTTTGACATATCGATGGCTTAACCTGCAAACTAATGAACTCCATCCACGATCAAAAACAGTTTCTGATCCCATTTAATTCAGCTTTAATTTTTCTATCGCACATAGAACGCACAAACTTCGTAAACATCTGAAATACGTAAAATCCAGCCAACTGAATACAGTACACATTCATCAAAGTTTTTTGTTACTCCTGAACATTTTATTCAAATAGAGTTGGCTGGTTTGCAAATTGAATAAATCCAAAACTGGTTACCACTAGTTTGTTGATGTTAACGCTTCTCCAATAATTTAATGATGAAATCTTATACCTATAATATTATACTCGATGATAGTATTTTTTTTATTTATTTTTTTGATTCATAGACAATATTTTACCTGACTTAATATTTTATCATTCACCCCTAATTAGTTATGATTCCATTTTAAAACCTAATTGAGCTAATGCATATAATAAGTTGTATTACGAGACTAACACTTTACAACTGTTGAAATATATAATTTACATTTTAGAGTGTATTAAATTATCTACGTGTGTATAGTTTTCACTGTAGTCATAATATCACTTAATTGCTTTGGATAGGGCATGCGACGCATAGTTGAAAATATTGTAAACATTGTTGAAATTATACAAGACTTAGATACTTTATGCTGGTTTTGTGATAATTCAGTATTTCTATTGTATAAGCGTAATTCAGTTAAATAATAGTATAAAAGAAAACAAAATTACAAATGTGAGAAAGGTGCTGAGTATAGAACCGTGAATAGGAGTTACGTTCACGCTATTAACTTTGTAGCTCTTTTCTAAATGTTTCATGTAAATGTTTTTATTCTATATTATACTTGCTTTGATTAGGCATTCCATATTTCCATGTAGTTTTATTTTCGTATAAAACGGCACCCATTATATTCAAGCGCCTTTGTGCGGTAAAAAATCTGGACAAAGCACGGCGTGGTCCGTGGTTGTAGACAAATTTAGTCATCCAGTGATATGAAAGAGGTAAAAAAGTCTGAAATAAAGACTTAAGTCAGTTTAGGCGAGTTAGTTGAATTCTACAATAGTACCTACTTGGCAGTGTAATACACATAACCAAGAAGATTAGAAACGGTTAGGAAAGGTCTTCACCCAGTGGAGAATTGATGAAGGCTGATGATGATTTTCTAATAACATACCTGGTCTATTTTTATTTATATAGATATCTTATTGGATTCTATGAAACATTTTTTGCATTGTTTTAAATCCAACGTAGTATAATTAATTATTTTGATGTATATTTTATCAAAAATACATTATACGGTTCAAATAACGGTAGCATTTAAGAAACAATGCTTAACGATCGTAATATTAAAGTTAGCTTAAATTTGTTGTATTTAAAAAATGAAAAACCCTTTTAAAGGACAATAATTGTCAGATGGTATTTTACCACACTATAAAAATTCTTAAATGATAATATTATAATTGAACTCTAAAAAAAGTGTTGAATAGTATATTGCCAGGTGAAGTGTTAAGCAGGTATCCAGTCAAGATAATTCATATAGAATCACAGAGGCTCAGTCCGTTACTAACTGTTATGAAGGGAGGAATGCTTGTGGCCGACCGTTGCTTTGTTTATTCATTATAAATTAACATAAATATTTCGATATTTCTTTAACCAATGACGCTGCAATGAGAGATATATTAATATAATATACGCTGACGTTACACAAGATTTTCTTTTCGGATTTGTGTGATTATAATATAAAAATCCGTGCTGGTAAATTATTGAACTTTTTACAGTCATCTTGTATACTGTCAGTGACCTAAGAACCGCATTGTTTTCTTGAATGTCACAGCAGTGTGTGTTTTATGTGCTGTGAGAGTGTGTTGCCATAAAATAAGAATGTTATTATGTTTTAAATAAAGAATCCATTTGGTGTTTTGTTAGATTCTGATGGGAAATTAGTTTGTTTATTATAAAAGTGCAACGTGAGGCGTAAGATATTGTGGGAACGGGTGGAATTTCGTGAATAAACATCAACGCGCACGGTAAGACTGAAACCTTTTCAAACAAAGTGTATGCTATGTTATTGTTTAATATAATATCTTTCATTAGAAATATATAATTCGTACAATTTATATCAGGGAACTATTCAGAATTGAAATAGTAAGTTTGGAAAAATGACAAGCAAATATACTAAATAAAAATTATTAAATAATCAAATAAAATATGTGGAATAAATAACAGCAGTTAAATTCTTCTTCTTCTCCTACGTTCACTTCATATATGGAGCATATGGCGCCTCCAGATTTTTGTGTCACCTGCCAGCTTATCTTATATCATCCCAGGTCATGCTAGCATCCTTTAGCTCCGCTGAGTATTTCCTATTGATGGTATTTGCCGGTCTTTCAAGACACCGGAATCCTACCGGTCGGAAGGAGAGACAAACAAGGTTCAGGCTTTCTGAAGGCATTCTTAGTATGTTCCCTAGCTGGTTTAAGTGTCGTTGCATGTCTTTTAAGGTGACAGGGGGTGCCACGTTCGCTCGCTTATTTACGTGTTATTAATGAAGTCATTTGACCTTAGTAGTTAAATAAGGATATTCAATTAATATTATACACGTTAATTCACATTTTGCTTCGATAATTTCAAAGTCCCTTTCTAGAAAAATGCGTATTATCCAGTTAAGTATACATTTAAACCATTTCTCAATTGGGAATGGGATGGTTCCTGTATAAGTTAATATCTAAATATAAATAAAGTTTGATAAAACTACCAAAAAGCGCTCCATCAAGTAGATGCTAACTTATATAATTAACCAAAGAAAGAATAGACAATAATAATGGTAATTGAAGAAATTTGCGAATATCAATTAATTCGGAATAAAATAATGTTGTTTTCAAAACTATACACAGATTTGAGCTAATTGTTAATAACCCAGTGTCAATTTTGTTTATTCAATGCGGCAAAAATTGTTATTTATATTTGTGACGAATTTACGTAGAAGATTGAATTTATTTACGTTTAAAACATCAGTTTTTTATTTGAGGTATATCAAGAAGAAGATTACCAAGATTAGCTTATATTTTTGAAGCGGATAGCTAATTTGTAACAACTTGTGCTTGTGACAAAGGTTTATGGAAGTTAAAGATTAATGATGTTATTTGCCTATTTATTTTTTTTATATACCATGTTCGCTCCCAACGTGGAGCATATGGATCTACACATACATTGAGAAGATATCCATCCCGAAAGAGGAGTATATCGATCTCAGCGATGTGAAGACGACTTGACAGATTATTTTTTACGAGAATTGTTTGTCACTATTTACCGGATTGTATTTGATTTGAAATTTTGATTCTATTGTAAATATGTATTATTTGAAATAAAATATTTAATTCTACCTATACTGTTAATGCGTAAACTCTATTTAAATTGTCATAATATTTCTCTGTCATCAATTGTATTTGTACGCAGTTGTTAGGTTATCGCTATCAAAATAGTGTTGTATTGAATTGTTTTCAAATAATTTTTTGCCAAATATTACTTATATCATCGACACACCTCATTCGTTTAAATAATACGACATAGGCCGTCCTCCGCATATTTGTCGATTATCATAATAATACGACCAAAATATTTAATAAAAGCGTGGGATTATATTGATTTCTGAATCATCACATAATGTCAACTTAGCCATAACATTGTAACCTTCAAAATTTAAGCCTTAGAAATAAATACGCATTGTATTAATAATAAATTATCTTTCACTTCTAAAATTAGAACAATCGAAATAACGACATTTTTACTACCTAAGTTTATGGTATGCCGTTTATAATAAACTGTTTAATATGATTGCGTATTTTCTTATATATTACTACACGATAAGAAAATGTAGTCATTATAATTGATTTTAAATGATCTTTTGACATTTCAAAGACAAAGAAAGGTCAAGCAGTTTTTAGACTTACAGCTTTTACCTTCTGAATGCAACGCACGAATATGTTGTGTGTGGTAATATGTATTGCAGTTAATGTACATGCATATAAACATCCATGAATCATGTGATTATCAACAGTATTTAGTTTGAATTTATTATTTAGTTGGTCCAACTAGCTGTTGGAGCTATCGAGCCATCCAATTTGGTTGCCACAAGGGCGAATTTCATTGCTTTTAAAAAAATTACGGCGTCATACAGCGAGCTTTATGATCTCTTCACATAAATTGCTAGACTAAATAAGTCTCCATTTTTTCAATTAGCTTTTTTTTTTCATTATATTTCTTTTAACTTCAGCACATTTGAGTTCGTGGTCATCTAAGCTTGGGTAATTTTTATTTACTAATGGGACATTCTAATCAAATAAAAAAGATAGCTCTTCGATATTAGAGATCCGGGATACGCCTGATTAAGACCAGATGTGAGGACGGGGCGGGTGGATGGTGTGCACATTAGGTAGTATTTAGTTTGAATCGAAAATGTAGCTTCTATATTTATTTCACTCATAACCGAACTCATCTAATAAATTTGGAACTGTAAATTAGTTCACAATTATTTCTTTTATCTGCTATTAGTATTTAATAGAAAATAACTGAAGTTATGTACTTGAAAAAATCTATCAAAAGATCATAAGAACCTTCATTGTTTTTCAACACAAATTAAATTTAAATATAAAAATCTATCGACATAACTGGTTTTAGTATTCAAATGTAACATTATGATGAAAAACTGTGAAGTGCTCTTTTATTCATTGAATTTCAGCTGTCCCTTGTCACATAGAACTTCCTAAATAAAATAATTTAATATGTACATAGACACTATTTTAATTTTCTTCGTATGTATCTATGATCAAAATCATTGTTATAACAAATCAACCATTAAAAATAATGAAAGCTTTTTTCTCTATGTCTTATTTTTATGCATTACGCTTATTGCATTATTCTATATTACACAATCTGAAAGTTTTTTTTATAACGAGTGATTTTTCAGTTGATAACTCTTATTGTATGTAATTTTTTTTGGACGCCACCGATTTATCGAAATCATTATCTTCCAATTTGTTTCCTTCTAGTTCATTAAACGTGATGCGCTTTGTTGACGTTAAGTCACTGAGGCGCCGTATTGCTGATCGTTTTCAATGATATTTAGGAAATCTGATGACCTCAGACTCACCAGAGGTCTTATAAAAATCTTAAGTAATCAAGTTGCTTACGTCATAAAATAACCACTTTGCAAATAAGTGTGTATTTAGTGTTATGTGGCTAATGTAAGTAAATATGTTCAAGGAAGTATTTTATAAATATATTTGAACAAAAAAACATAAATCTGATAATATTTTCATTACTATTTTGAGAATTATGCAGTCAATATATAAATTATATAATCATTAAATTACAGTTATTTTTCATTTAAAAGCAATGACTTTTTCTTTAATTATTCATCCTCAAAAGTATATAACAGTGCAGCATTTATTGGGGATACTGTAAATAATATTAAAAATATTATGTTGATTTTTACCTATTAAAACATTTACAATTCAAGATTATTTTCAACTTCATAGAAGAAGCAAGTGTACAATATTGTCTATGGAATAATGTATTAACGATCAACGAATTGTATAGTAATATTTATTTTCAATGACTCTTGGTTAATAAATATAAAAATACATAAAACATAATTTTGATTGACTAGTATTAATTTTACTACCATAGTTTATTGAAGCTGCGGGAAATAAAAATGTTGCAAGTATAAAAAAAGCTAGTTACATTGAATGGAATATTGTTTGTAATATCCGAAAATAACGTGTTTTTTTCAATGTTGTATTATTACACAATGACGTCTCAAAGAGAATCAATTTCGTTATTACAACACAACATCATGCATGTCTACTCTATCAAACATTCAAATAAGCTAATACTTACGGAAGTTAGGTTGGTACTTAAAATCGTAGATTTATCTATGATTACCGGAAACTGAAAAAGTCAACTCCGCATCATGTTAAAGTAAAAAACCTCCATGCAGGAAACATTACGACACACAGCGAGACAAAATAACGTCGAAATACTAGTTTTTGTACTGTTTGAGAGTTCAGATTTTAAACTTTGATGAACATCCTTAAAATAACTAATTCGCAATTTCTTTTCCTGTTTAGTAACGTAATATGTCGCTGTATTATTTTTACTTACTTTGTACATAAATTGATTGTTTTACAAGTAATACATAAAAAAACTAATTTAATGTAGAGGAGTAAACGAATTAATTTTGTTGCTACTATTTTATTTTATTTAAAATCATATATTTATATATATCGAACAAAATATAGGTTTTTTTTAATCATTTCTTTAAAAATAACTAAACATATGTTTGACATAAAGTTTACTAAATTTTTCCGTGGGAAATTAGAGAAAAAAAGTTACCTTTTAATATTAATTCGCAAATAGAAAGCATGTAAAATGGTTATTGATACTAATTTTATAATATTGTGCATCTTATTAGAATTATAACGTAAATTTTATAATAAAAAGTTAACAACGAATTGAATATTTTTGTTGTGTCTATTTAACAGTATTAAAAATTCAAGTATATGATAATTTTTGACAGTATAAACAATGTAAAGGATATTTTATTTTTTAATATCATGTAGCATCTGTAAATTTGTTTAAAATTTCTATACTATTAGTGTGATAGCTTCGTCTAAAGATTCATCCGTAACACACACCCGAAAGAACTGTTGACGGCACACTTGTATATAACAAACGGTTGAGAACCTATGCTCCAAAGAAAAAGTAAATCATTAATCACAAAAGAATTCCGAGTAGTTAATATGTTGTAAAATTTAGTTTATATTTAAAAATAAGTTACGAGCAATCTGACAGACGGGCGAAATTTTTAAATTAAGAACTAAATTTGGCCACAGACAAACTACAGATTTTTGTAAGCTGTCGATTGATTAAAAAAAATCTTTATGTTCTTAATTTGTTGTCAAACAATATGTATTTCGAATATAAATAATTTGAAATAAATATTTTTGAAATTGGAACGCGCCAATATGCGCATTGCGTTGTTGTATTATTAAAAGTCGTACGTGACAATCTATTGAGTCATTATAATTTAGTATCCGATATTATTTTCAATATACAGCTCATACCTAAGTCAATCACTATGATTAGTGACATTTCATGTCAGAAAAGTTTCACCGGAAATGATGTAGACATTAATAAATCTATTATATTTATATGAATCCCGTTGAAACTAATAGCATCATTATGACTCGTCTTGTAATACATACATCATATCGTTTGTTGATTTATATATAAATTAATTTCTTGGTCATTTTCAGGATCTGATGTATTTAATAATTTCATGCCATATATATATTATATTTATATCGCGTTAATGGAAGAGTAGGTAAGTGCACGCGCCTCGGAACAAAAACATTTGGGTTCAAGTACTGAGATATTAAAATTAAAAATTGAAAAGTAGTGATGCAACAATGGAAGTTGAGGGATTGTTTAACAACTCGTTTTTGTGAAACACAATCCGACAAGATGTATTTTTTTACATTGTAGAAGTATATATGTCTCACATTCAAAGTGGACACAGTAATATGAGAATTTTTAACATATCATTCATATTCCAATATATGGCTAATTGAATTGATAACTCAAAAATTGATTTCAGAAAACTGATTCGAAAATTTGGGCTGCTAATATTTGTTTATCACTAGCTGTACCAAACCACGCGTTGCTGTAGCTCAGTCTGGTTGCGCTGTTTAAAAAAAACAACATGTTTTTACCTATCATAGGTGTGACATATAGGTAATAGTAAGTTTATCAAAACATGCGCGTATTTGAATGCAACGTTGCGTAAAAGATTTACAGCAATCGGTGAAGAACTTTCGGAGACCTTAAGATTTTGAACAAAAGAACATTTACATTATTATTATATTTATAAAGATACATACTTTAAAATACCATTATTACAATATGCGTATAAATAGCGAATTGTTAATGAAGTCAAGTTATTGTATTCGATGAGCTAAATACAATATTAGTGGAGCCTTTTTTAACATATGGGACTCGTTCCGAAAATTGCATATATTTGACGCAATCAATTTTCCAATTAATGTAAACCATTATCAAGTACCTAATATTTGACTAACTCTCAAAACTTATCCAAAGCCAATTTTCACATCGATAATATCTAATGTTATTACCAATTGTGTATTTCGTTTTATTAAAATAATAATAATATATTTTTTTATTTATCACTAATGATAGTTTTTAATTTCACTAATGATGGTTACTAATTTAAGACTATAAATAGTAAGTTACAATGGGATTTATTGGTAGTATGTTATATGTTCGCTCAC
>JAGVSQ010000971.1:0-18892 GCA_022683975.1 Rhyacophila evoluta
CATATGGAAGTTTACCAGTTTTAAATAATTTAGAATTAAAAATCAATTTCCATCACGCACCATCAGTCAAAAATATTAATTATATATCGATTAAATTTTACCATGCAATCAATCAAAATTTAGAGCATAGCTCATATATTGTTTTTATTTTTTAAATCTTTCAAAATAAGTCTTTACAATGTTCCATGATCCATATTATCCATTTCTCGAGAGGGCATATTCATAGTGTGTTTTTTTAAAGTATCCTTGAACAAGTAGATAATTATCAGTCTCCATGAAAGTATATTAGTTAATTTATAAATATTATGATAATTAAATATTATTTTATGCATTCCTTCATTTAGACAGGTAAATAAGGTATGGCATTTTAAAACCAATTTTATCAACAATTTTTCTATAGTTAGTACTATCAGTCAAAAATATTAATTATAAAAATATAAGTGAGCAAGAAAGTGAAAAACGAGTTTACCAATTCATCGAATGATCATAGAATAATTCTAGCGCAATAAATGCATTTTATGATTACTCCATAATTTAAAAATATTCGTCGAAAGCTATTTCAGCAACTGCAATTAGTTTTCAAAATCAAACAACTTGTAGTAATGTTGCCGCATTACCATAAGATCGTGAAAACATTGATCTTTGTAAGTTACATAAATCGTGTTTTTCAAAGTAAAATCGTTTAAAAAAACTTTCATTTTATAATCGATTAATCGTGCTGCAATGACTTATTATGAAACTGATATTGTAAATGAAAGGAAATAGTATTGAAACATTTAGAAGGGTTTATATTTTTACGGGAAAAAATATCGGCAAAAAAACATCATAATTTATATTAGTCGGTGGAAATTGATTTTAATCTCAAAGCCATTTGACACAGATGTGTCACAGGATTAAAAATATTTCAAATTATTTATAAGTTATATCAGATTCAATCATAAAATTTTTTTGTGGACTCAAATCAAATTGTAAATTATTTTTGGCGTTCAGGTCCTCGCAACAACCAAGCAGAAGTTTCCACTCCCAGAACTTCCCAGTCAGACGGAGGTCCGGGAATTTGATTCGCTGAAGAGTTGTGACTCTGTCACAGTTGGATGGCTACCTTCACCAGATCCTACAGCCATTAGGTATGAGTCTTATTTCCTTAAATGATTCATTCCAATTAAATGCAATAATAGCATTGGTTCCTAAACGTTTTCGAGTCATGGCGCCCTTTTTAAATTTAAATTTTCCCACGCCGCCCTACTTTTTGTTTTAGGTCTCATCCTATTTTAAGATTTCTACTTTTGTACATTCGTCCAGAAATTTGTAGTTTCTCGTTGTTTTTTATATCTTAATATTTTGTTGCTGACATTACTTAAGAGATCTATGTTCATAATAAATATATAATATATGTTCAATAGGTCGCGTAATTCGCCTTAATTTTTTTACCAGAATTCATAAAACATTTTGCGGTACACAATTTGGGAATCCCCGGCATATAGTACATGTCTATTATTTTACTAAGATACTATGACATTCAGTTTGCTTACAGACGATTGCACAAATTGACCATCAATTATCATATCGATGGCGTAATATGCATACCAGCCAACTCCATTTGTGTAAAATTTTTAGAAGCAACAAAAAAACTGTGGTGGGTGTGTATGTTAATGCATGGAGTTGGCTGGCGTGATTTTTGGCCTAGGTGTGGTCGTGGCAACTACGTAATTTTACGTATTTCAAATTTTCTTATGAATCTTATGCATTCTGTGGGCGATAGAGAAATTAATAACTGATTAAAATCGTTTTCAACCATAACTTGAGTTAGCTGGTTTATTCAGTTGTAAATGCTTCTTAATAATAACAAATATGCAATATCATTTCAAATCAACAGATATTGCGTGGTGGCTAGAGAATCACGCAGAAGAGAAGCGGAGACTCGTGCACCAGATCAGTGCTCGCTGGAAACCCGCCTTAGGAAAAGTGCCTCCGCCGATTTTCATCTTAAAAATTGCAGGGATTGGACTGTCCCAAATGATAGGTATACTTGAAAAATCTTGTAATTTCGAATGTATTCAATATATGTATATGTGTGTGTATGTCCAAATCATCGAACCGCTAGTAATCAATATTTAAAAAGAATATTTGAACATTTGAATATTTCTCAAAATATTATTTATAGCAAAAGCAATCTTCGGTATTTAACGCCATCTCTGTATAAGGAGTAAAAGCATGCTTTTCTGCCGAGACGCAAACCTTATTTTAGAAAATGTTTTTTGTAAATTCCGCTAGGGTATTGTAGTCACCTTTTTTTTAAAATATTCTTTCATAAAATTCACTATCTTTCTAGGAAACAGGAAGTTATGACGCAAAAAATCCGAGGTCTTCGAGCAGGAAGACGATACGTCGTTCAAGTGACCGTTAAGAAGAGCGGTGGAAAAACGTTATCCTATGATATTCTTACAGTTCACACTAAATCTACATGTACTTGAAACAAAATAACTATTACACAAAAATTAAGTTATTTCTCATTTTGGGAATATCTCGCATTTAAAAAGTCAATATTTTTATTTATTTCATATTTTTTTGTAGAAAAAATAGCCATTTAAATAAATATGTAGATAATTTTATTTTTTAAATCCAAGATGTTTATTCCGAACAGTTTTATTCTATTGTAAATACATATTATTTAAGTTTTAATATTATCCGAGTGGTATTTAGTTGGTAATTTATAATATTCAACGTTAGATTAAAATACATTTATTGAACGCATCTTATATAACAATATTCACAAATAAAACATTGTTATTCCAAAAAAAAGTAACATCCAGCTATTTTCAACATACGTTATTATTTTATTGCAATAATGTATTTAGCTTTTGTAATATCTTAATTACATAAGCATGTGTAATTTAAACAAAAATGTGCCAAAACTAATACTTCTATGAAATATATCTTTATATACATCCTTTATTAAAAATATATACACAAAATAATAACCTACAGCTCCTTATATAAGGCATTAATATAATACGAAATATAATAATTACACTAAATTATGCATTTTAAAATATAGACCCTTTTATATGACCCATTTATATACAAATTACCGATAGTTTACTCATTACAAATTCATACATAAATAGCAGAATTATTCAAATTTATATTGCATTCGAATTTTTAATCTAAACTAATTGAATATAGGTTTATCATAAATGTAGGATAAAGTTTAATATCGAAATATATTTTCAAATTACATACATAATTATTGCCGAGTGTATTTATTTAAAAGGCACATCAATAACTCACTTTCAAGTCAACTACTAAGCAAAAGTACAATTTTTCTTTTCAGTAGAGATAATACTTTCAGACGTCTACTTACCTTATGCTATATTTTTTTGTTATTAATTATAACTAAGTTGTAAATTTATTTATTTAAGACGCACCCTATTAGTTATTATAAGGGTTTGTGATTCTACATTGTATTTTATTATGATTTATAATAAACGTTCACACTTGACTTGTGTTTTCTCATTTTCACATATCTGTAAAACATATCAATTTTATTTCAAATATGTTATCCAGTATATATTATAAACGAACTTATGGTCATCACAAATGTTTTTTCTTGTATAATCGAATAAATTAACGTATTGTTCAAAGCATGCGTGTCGTGAGTGGTATGGAAGAAGAAGAAACCGTTATATTATTTAATTTATTTTCGTTTTCATCAAACGATTTCTATCTGTGTAGTGGGTAACAGATGTAGAAATAAAAATGGACATGGGCCTCAATTTTCTTCAAAATAGCTTTTATCAATAATCGCAATGCATTCTACTTAATAGACTTTTTATCAAAAAGGTATAAGCTTCAAATGCCTAGTATCTCAATTTAGATTTGAAATTTTAAAACAGGATGAGCTGTGAAATTTGCGACCAGGAAAAAAGACTTTTCTTTAAAAACTTATTTACTTCCTTTACGGAATAACATCAGATTGTGTAATAAAACACCAAATTCACGCACATCAGGTTCGTGCTAATCTAACATTTTAGTTTTGGTCCAAAATCATACAATAAACGTAATTGTGAGTCCTGCAAAATTTGTTCTGTGTGGGTTACGTCCTTTAGCCTTTCTACGGTCAAATTGTTACTTAAAAGGTCCGATTATATTAATCATATTATGTCTTAATTCAGTACTAGTAGTGGTCGCTGCTGAAAAATCAGCGGTACAGACGGTATCAGAAAGGGAAGAACTTCTCAAGTCAGTTCGACCATTTGTCGAACCGGACGGCCATTGCGACTTGGTTTCTACGAAGGATAATTTTCTAGCTTTAAAAAAAATTGCAAAAACTTACGGTGAACGAGAAGGTCTCTTCTCGACAAGGCTAGATATTAACAGGGTATTATTATTTAGAATTGGAATCACGCACACTCTAGTGCACGCCAACCAAGTTCTTAGAAAGCTGCTCTTGGAACACTTCTAGCACTTATGAAGAGCGCATCACGTTAATTACGCCACAGTATACGCCCCCATAATTAGTGTGGAGACGTGGTGGGTGGCGGAGGGGAAATCAAGGTACATCATAACCAACCGGGCATCCGAAAAATATCCGCACCTAAAGCTACGCAACCTTAGTAGTCTAACGAAAACAAGAATGCATGTCTGTCTTATTTGTCATTAATTTGTCAAAGAATAAAATTCGCCAGTGCATATTTTGAGGAAATTTTCTCCTCCGCCCATCATGTTTCTCGAATTACTATGCCGGTGCGGTAGCAAGCACACAATCAATTACGTAAAAGTTCAACGGTTGGCCGTGAACGGTGTACAAATTCAAAAACGTAACATAATTATTCGCGATTAGTGTGTTCCGCGGCGCATGCTAGAGGTACTCAACCCCGTCCTCTGCGACGTCTCATCGAAGCGATGACTGATTCTAATGGCATTGGCGCTATGTTAATCAGTTATCGGTAACACAATCGGCAAGCGAGCTTAGCGAGAACAGGCGGAAGGGTAATGAGATTCGTTGAACTCGGAAATGATATTTACTTTCACTGAAACAGCTTCACGCGAAGGACTACTGACCTAGTGTAAGTGGCATAGACATTTAAAATGAAACAAATACAATATTTTATCATTTTTATTCATAATAAATTATCTTTAATTTATTTTCAAGATTAATGCATAAATACTGTAAGTCATACGACGAACAAGAAGTTCTCATTTAATAGATTTTTTATTCCAATATAAAGCACGTGGATTCTAATAAATCAAAAACTTTATTTTTACGGGATTGATTTACAACTCATCGCTTAGTCCGATATTTGGAATCCATTCCTGTATTTTTCACGAGACATGAAATTGAACAAAACTGTATATTTAACTTACTACTTTTATCGCCAAAGTACATGTATTTAACAACTCTGCAACTAATGGAGGATTAAATCGTCGTATTGCTGACTGACAAAAGACGTTAAAGTAAAAAAGTGAGTTTTGAGAGCTTTACTCGTAAAGCTTAAGAAATTGTCATAAAATGTATTTAACAGAGAGACTCAAATATTAAAGCTCGATTATTTCAAAACTCACTTGTTCACTTTAACGTCTTTTGCCAGTAATACGACGAAATATTGTATATAGACAGTCCAATTTAATTTCTGTTAATATGATATAATTGACAGGATTGATTAATAAGAATCATTATTATGAAAGTATATGGTAAAATAAATGAATTTTAATCTAATAAATCGAATCTGAATAAGATGTGTACGCACTGTAATAAATTATAATTAAGATAATTAAAAAAAGACAATTCACAGTGCCACGGTATAGATTTGTTTTATTAATGGAGACTTAATGGATAATGGAGAAACATTTTGATTCTTTCTTTCCATGCTTTCATTTAATTTCGATCAAAATAAGTGTTTCACATAGAAATTTTCACAACGGTGTTAATTTTTAAAAAAATCATTTGAAAACCACAGTAAAAATAATATTGATATTGTATATTATAATACACATATTTTTATGACAAACATGAATTTATAATATCAACAAATCATTTAAATTACAACATAGATAAGCTTGGCTTTGTGGTGTGTTGTACACCAGTTTAATTTCGAAGCTATTTTTACATTTTAGAATTTTTAAGCTTTATAAAATTTTAAAAAGGCATATATTTTAATAGAACATAAATGTAATGGAATATTGGTGCCCCAAAGCCTTTGCGCTCCTAGGCCGATGCCTCATGTGACTAAGACTGAAACCGGTCCTGGATAAGCTTAATTCTTGTGGTGCCAAACATTTACCGTGCACAATTTAACATGAATTAAATTCAATCATTAAACAGTCTTACTATACGAATAATGACATCTGTATTAACTGATGCAATATAAATACAAAAGCCATTACGGTATCTATTGTGAATTGACCTTCAACAATCTGGTATGTTAATTAAATAGTATGTTTGGATATTAACATTGTACTATAGATTAAGGTGTTCATATTGTCAGTAACGAATTGGGATAATATTATAACAATTTTGCGACACGAACATCATTTTTTAATGAATTATTAATTCCTACACTAGTCAATTATATTGTTCACATACGGAAATTAAAGTTGACATCGACTATTTTTTGTGTGATTGAGGGAATAATTTTAAATAATGCATGTAGTTTATTGTTGATATCTTATGATAATAGCTCTACACCACCTTAAGAATTACTTCAGTCGCAAAGGACTCTAACAATTTAGAGACCAACCTAACCTTACCTATAATCTGAAACGAAACATTTGATAATAATAATCATAACATGAAATCAAAATAATAATATATGATACTAACCCTACTTCCACTGGAATATAATGAACCCATCTGTATTGTATGCTGGCGGTTTAGAGCCACGAATTTATATGATTGTTAATTAATCAATTAAATGGAGTAAATAAAAAACTAAGAGGTGGCCGCAGCTTCTACCAATACTGAATCAAATATTTTTAAAAATACAATGAATGATGCCAGAGTGCCTCAGTGCTATATAATAGTATAGAAATGTTAACGCTTCAAAGCTCCGTTGCGTAAGGCAATATACGACCACAACAATATTAAAATTAAGTTTTTTCAAAATGAGTTCAAAAAAATTTCATACACAATATCTATTGCTACCGATGTTTGAATATATAATATATGCTGTACGAAAAAGATTATATTTCGTTTATAATTAAATGTAAATTTTTATGAACATTAAATATTCTAATTATTTACTAATGCATATCTGGTTTCAGAAGACAGCGAGTTCAACGCACGACCTCCACGAAAAATCAAGATCGACTGATATTTATTGTTTATTTTTTCAAAGAAGACCTTTTACAAATGTATATCGAGGTCGAAGAGATTGCCAAAATTACATTGATAATTGCATTTAATAACTATCTAGCACTTATAATATTCTACATCAGGGTCACACAGCTTCAAATATTTGAATTGGGAAATTAATTACATATCGTATTAGTAAATATACCAATGCTACTGATGAGGAATAAAATAATTATAAAAAGATAATGGGAAATAACGTTCACTGCCATGATAAGTGATTAGTGATACATGGAAATCCTTGGTGGAATACTGATTCATATCACAATACATCAGGAAATAAGGCACTTCCATGAAAAACTAAATATTTCATGCAGTAAGCAAGAGACAATTCATATCTATTTTCACTATACGAGTACTACTGAAGTTTAGTATTTTTTTGTATATCTGTATATACGTGCGTGTGTTTTTCTAATGACACGTGAAACTTTTATTTAATATATTTTATATGCCACGTGCGTTGCCTATAAAATAGACAGTTGATTCCATGTGCGAAATTTTGTTTTTTTATTTTATATTGTTATAGAGAGAGATAAATATTATTAAATGTGACAGATAATTTGTAAAAAATATAAAAGTGTTTATAGTTGTCATGTATAACAAAATAATTAAAATTTTCTATGAAATACTTAGCGAATTAAAATATATATATTTTTAAGATTTTTTAGATGCCTAGTGAATAGGGTGATTGACTGTCAACCAGTCGCCGTGGAAAAAATGGCAAGATAAATCTTTAAATAGTGGATATCTTTATATATACATATAGAGTGAAGATGGAGAAAAAATTACATAAAACTATTGTATAAGTATAAGTTTAATAAGTAAGTTATATGTCTTTCTTTTGTATTATACTATTGCATTTATCTTTCCATTTCCTCTTAGTATATAATAATTTCAAAAATAAACAAATGGATTGACGAATTTTCCCTTTACTTATGTATATGTACATGTATTTTGTATGTCGACTTGGTCATCTTTTCAAATAAAATAAAAATACAGTATTTTCCTTTCGCTAAAATTATAGTTTTTCCTCATTTTATCCCAAAATCAATCCACTGATAATAGTTATATGATAATATAAACTTTTGATATTGAAAACAAATGGTAATAATAGATAACAGTTATTACTATAGATAAAATACAATCGTTAATAAAATAAATATACATCGCGTAAGTTATATCTTTAGCATACTAACATTGACTTAATTATAAAATATTTAATATGCATGTGCGACAAGGTGAGCATAAAATTATATTTGTACAGTAAGTTACCGCGTTAAATGTGTTACTTCAAATCGAAATGATAAATACCTTTAAATTATTGTTTTTTTTAGTCAACGTGTTATTGATTACAACTCAAAAGTTAATATTGTGTGTTGTCAATCCTCTTCAATGAGCAGGGAAAACTTCTTTTGTAGAAAATTTTGGATCCATTAATTCTGAAGTCGATTTTTTCTGTAATATGTATCACAAATCAATATTTTATACTTCAAAACAGAAAATAGAACTTCTTCCAAACGGTAG
This sequence comes from Rhyacophila evoluta, assembly GCA_022683975.1. NCBI lineage: Eukaryota > Metazoa > Arthropoda > Insecta > Trichoptera > Rhyacophilidae > Rhyacophila > Rhyacophila evoluta. The sequence goes on from JAGVSQ010000971.1 coordinate 8,876, forward strand.
CGTAAAACGTAACAGCGTGAATTTTACGTCAACTGTTTTAATTTCAACTTTTAAAATCATCACTGATAATCTATAAGAGACTACAAATATTGTGTAAGGGCAAGTATTTGAATATTTTTTGAATAACAGGATAAATAAAATTGATTTGAATAAATAATCAATTATTGGTGATATCCCAAACAAAGACGTGTAATAAAGCTGGTATATTATAAAGCTCACCAAAGTGAAATGAGTTAATTTTTTCAATAAATTAATTTTTAGTGTTGGCCATGACCGTATATAGCAATAAAAACCTTTTTCATTGTTCGACTATCATCCAGTCATTTGAAGGTTTGGGTTAAATGTTATGCGGGGCCCTTTTTAATTTAAATAATTATCTAAAAACTTTACCAGATCAGTGTAAAAATATAGTTTTATTTTATAAGAACTAATCTCTGTAAAATGTTATTATTGTAATGCGATCAAACGATTACTTAAAATGCTTGTTTTTCGACTATAATACATTACTACATAAGTATAATACATAATTATAAACTTTTTTACTGTACAAAAAAATACAGTTACTAAATTTATAAAAACATAAAATAAGAACGATACAAATATAAGTTTTATGTACTGGTCCGGTTGAGTCTTTCGAAACAAATATATACTAAACTAATAACTATAATACACTGCTACTAAAATTTTCAAAAATATATAATACCCAAACTATTACTAAAAAAAATTAACCAACGCATCACATAAATTTTGATCGTTTTTAATATTTATTTTTGTTACAAGGAGTGAAATTTTTGACCTTTGTTGTAAAAAAAAAAATACATGGATTGTACACACTAATTTTGTAACGAATTGTTACGACCCATATAGATAAAAGACCTTTTTGAAACAATATCATAACAGAGGCAGTGATAATAATTATAAATGCATAACAATATGTGGTACATTATCAAGGTCGACACTGCATTTGTGTCAAGTGAAAGATTATGAAAACCATAACCGATTTACATGTCTGACAGATAGCACCCCGTCGCGAAACTTAACAAATTCGTTATAGGTGATACCAATACAATTATATTTTAAATAGGGCAGAGATATTACAACACTGATTATTAATCATTAAAGCTTTTCGAAAACTTTTAACTGAAAAGTTTGACTTACATTTTTTAAAGCTTTGTGCTGCAGAGTAAAATTATTTTTTATTTTAAAAGAATAAAATTAAATCAAAAATTGTATTCGATAATTTGATTCTAGAACTTTTTCGTTGGCAAAAATATATACCAATAAACTGGAGTTGCGACGGATAATAGTGGTCAGACTAAAAATGATGAATAAGCTCTTCATTTGCATTTCTCCTTCATCTTCACGAAATAAAAATTTAAAAGATTATTTTTTGGTAAACTAAATGTCAGCCAATTACTCATTCTATTGGATGTTTATTCATCTGAAGCCACACTGAAGACATTTTATTAATTAAACTCCATCCGGTATCATAAAATTATAAACTTTTATAGGAACATACGATTTTTCAAAAAAACTTAATGAAACTACTTCCAAATATACCGATGTCATTTTGAATTTAATTAGTATGCCTAAATTTCATTAAAAATGGTTACTTTAATTTTAATTTAACTTTAAATTTAATTCGTACTATATTTGAATTCGAATAATTGAGGAATCTTTATCACACATAAAAATTTACTCATATATTTTCATACTATTCATTTTTGCATTTATGTGTCTTTGCCAACTCAAAAATTTATCTGTAATATAATATACACGCATGAGTGAAATCTATTTTATTATTTCATAGCAAACGTATTGTCATGTGTGTAGTTAAAAACAACTAAAGATAAATTTAAATCGTAGTAAAAAAAGTTTTGAAAAAATCACCTTGCAAACATTATATTGTATGTATCAATACACAAATTACCCACAAGTTCATATTATCTCGTAACAACAAATAAAAATTAAAAGCCATCTCAAAAGATAACATGTTTTTGTGCATGAACCTGATCACATTGACCCCGTCACTAACCCGGAAGAAACAACGCAAAATACTACATATATGTGACAAATGACAACAAATACTAGCATTAGCTTTAGTTCAGGGGTACCGAACGTTTTTGGAACGTTGCTATAAAACAATATAAAAACATAAATCTACAATTATTTTTATTTCATTCAACTTTTTCTGTCCGTAATATGTCGAATAATCAGTATAGTTAAATCTTTATTTCATTAATTTTGAAAATGAAGATGAATTATAAATTTCAATTTATACATAAAGTAATTGTTCATCGCATTTCAACTCGTTGTTTTAGTACTATATATAATTATATTATATATAAAATACTGAAGATTTCAACTGATCACGAAGAATACTCGAATACATAGAGTAGTGCAATATACACTCATAACACTGATGTCGTACGTTACGATAAATTTTCTGATAATGAAATCATAAAAATAATTGCGAGGCACATAACATTTTTATTATAGCTGGTAAAAAATATCTCTGTCGTTTCAATTGATCGAGTTTATAGCTCGAGCTCAAGTAATGCAGCAGGACTGGATACCCAACGGGCTAAGAGCTAAGAAATTTGGTTGACAACTAATTCTTGCAAAAAAAAAATGTTTCAAAAAACCTTTTATTTTTTGGAGATCCATTTCCTCCATATTCATGCATGATAAAACAATACAAAAATAGATATTAAAAAGCTTGATTAAACCATTTTTGTGGATCGACAGACGATAAATTTTCATTAAAAAAGCCATATGTCAAGATCAGTCTTCTCAGTGTGAAGTTCCATATGATTTACTTTCGGAAGGAATAACATTAAAAAATAAAATGAATAAAAAACAATATAAGTTTTGACTTGGGTAATTTTATAGCTTTTTAAAAAATTGCAAAATCCTACGCCGACCGAGAAGGTCTCTTCTCAACAAGGCTAATATCCACAGGGCATAATTAGTTAGAATAGAAATTATGTATATTCTGGTGTACGCCAACCAAGGTCTTGGGAAGCTGCTCCTGGAATACGTCTGGCACTGAAAGAGCGCCGCACGTTCGTTACGCCATAGTAAATTCCCACACAACGGGTGTGGTGACGTGGTGAGTGGTGGAGGGGAAATGAAGGTCTACTTGCCAGCATACACGATTAATTATAAAAATATATATTTAATTACGAAGTGTTTAACATTTGGGAAGTACATACTAGAAAAATATTATGTAATAAGCATAGTGAATGAGAAATTGAATGGTAGAATACAAATTAATTATATAAACTTAGTCAATGTCACATTCAAATACGTGTACCGCAGGTTAAGAACCCGCGCAAGTCTAGTATCACAGTGTCATCGTACAAAAAGTCTGCTAAATTATACAATGGCCCGCGTGGTAATAAGTGAAGCGGCCTTCACACTTGAGAATGAACTCAAACTACGCGAGGCCTTTGCCTGGGCGATTGCAAAGTGCACTGAACGGCTTTTAACGGAAATCGTCGAGGCATATCTAAGACAAATCCAAACAGATTATGGTATTACAACAGTGTGAAATCTTTATCTATAAAGTTAAATAGCGAACATTTATGATAAGTGTTTTACTGTATGGAATAGTGGTTCAGCATGTCAACTACATAATAATTAATAACATTATACACATTTATAATAAAAATATTAATTTCACATGAGGTATAATGAATACAAGATTTAAAATATAAACATTTCCACAATTCAAGGGTAAAAGATTGAATGTTCAGCTTGGCCAAAAATCCTCATGATAAAATCTTTCAAGATATTCCACATACTTAGACCCATACGTTTAATTTTCTACCATGGTTATTTTCATATTGTGGAGATTCATATGCTACACTCTAGAATCGGATATATTAAAAAAGCACGTATACTCTAATGCATTTTAACGTATACAAATAATACATAAAATCTATTAAAACAATCAAGTTACATTTACGTATAATTTGCTGGTGTCTACTAATATTTATTGTAAGGAATTTCTAAGGGAATATATTATATCTACGAATTTATAGATAAAGCAATGTAAATATGGATGTTCCTATGAATAATATATTATTTGAATATAACATATACATCTAATATTTATTTATTTCCTCACTTCATGAAATTACGTGATTAATAAGGATACAAATATGTTGTGATTTCAAAGGTTGATAGTTGAATAAAGTTCTCGTTATTTTTATTTCTGTCAACGAATTTTCTCTTCTCTACTTTTTATATTGAATATATGATACTTGTTTTCTATGAATTAAATTAGTATATGGCTTGAATCAATCCTCGAGAAAAAATCTTTGAAGTTGTGGGATATAAATATTTTTTAAAGTTACAAGATAACCACCTGAGTGATTAAAACATCTCAATAAATAGTCCACAGATCTAAATGTTATTTTTTTACATATCTCTATTATCATTGAAATCTAAAAATATCTCAAAGAGTATATCGAATACACGAGTTGTCATATAAATAATCTTTATAACATTGAACCTCAAGCAAAATTCAACGACTTACCTTCACTTTTTAATAAATATTTTCTTGCTAACAACTACTTCAAATCAAACTCAAAATGCTTAAATATATATATGCAGCTTCTAAATTATACAAAAATATACAATAAAAATATAAATATGACATTATATAAGTATTATGTGTTTCCATCAAAACATCGTGGGATAAACTCGGTATCAAAAGATTGTTTTTTCTCATTCTAATTTCAAATTTAATCATTTTCACGTACGTGCAATAAAAAATACTTCTATCTAATGAAATTTCAGATGTTTTCGCACATTCTATAAAGGGCAGAAATGGAAAAAATTTAACTTAAAAATAGCGTAAGATAATCGGAGGGATAAAACAAATAATCAAATATTATCCACTTGAACTCGCTCGCACTCAAACGGAAAAATTCAATCTGAAATAATTTTGGTTAACATATTTGTAGCTTTCCATATTGACATTGTCAATTATTTCTTACAATTCAGATATTTTGAAATCACGTTCATTTTAATTATAATCGTTTGTTCAAATTTAATAAATTAAATATTTTTTTCATTTGGTTACGATATTTGGCAAAACTTATAAAGTGCATAATATTGTATTATTGTATTGATATTCATTTTCAGACAGCCGCTGATAAAATCGGCAAGTGCATCCACTTAATTACAGTGCGACATTGAAACTACAATCGGTTGTATAGGAAAGGCCAGGATTGAATTCAGATATTCTCTAACTCATGTGCGATTATTTCTTTTTGCTTAAAATTTCTATTAATAAAAAACATTTAAAAAATGCGGAAAATTGTATTATTTTAGTACCGTTTAGCTTAAAATAACATAAATGAAACAAATAATTTTAGTTGCAGTTAAATAAATAAATAAAATTAAATACTATTATATTAAATATTATTAAATATCTTTGTAATAAATACGCCAAATTTACTATGCATGTGTAATCAAATCAATATAAAACTAATATAAATAATAGCTTGTATTACTGATAAAACACATGAAAAATCTGAAAAAAGTCTTTGATTAGTTACTTCAAGTGTATTTAATGAGCATTGCATATTTTTAAAAGAATTTATAATTGATGATCGTTAGGCAATTTATTTATATGTCATAAAATGTTAAGCGTTCATTATTTTTGTGCTATTTTAGAGGATTCAATTACAAATATTTATTACTTAGATTATTTTTTATCATTAGTTTAATAGTATACGAATTTCTCAGTATACAAAATTATGTATTTCAATTATCAACCATATTATGATATAATATAATGTTTGACATATTAACAAAAGAAAAAAACTGTACAATTTCATTTTTTAAATTAATAATGCAAATTGAATCTTTATTATTACAAACAAAACTCATTCTTCTAATAAGAATCATATAAATATATTAAATCACAACAAAATCCCACAAGAATTTCAATGAACTTATAAATATTCCATGTATTAATCAAATCACGCAACCTTTCTTTACAAATAGACATTTTTTATCATTGAAATAATTTAGTAATTTAATATAAGAAATTACAACAATGAAATAAAATTCACATAAATTTTTAAAATCATGATAAATTATTTTGACTATTTATTTGAATAAAAATATTTCGTAAAAATTAAAAAAAAAAGTTGTGTGTGTTATTATTTATTACAGAATAATGCGGGACTGTGTGATGCGACAGTCAGTGGCGGCAACAGTGACCTTAAAAATCGAAGCAGATTGGATAAACTCGGCTAAAAGTGGGTGCGTATCCCAGGATATAATATCTCAGAGAGACACATATAAATTAATATCACACTGCTGTCCACATCATACAGTTGTGATTCATTTTACTCCTTAAAAATTTTGAATGGTTACAAAATATTGACCCTTTGTCGTCGTCCGATCGCGGACTTTTTCGTTTTTGTTATTTTGGTTAACTTCTTTTTTCTGTTACCAGCTATTTAAATATATTACTTAAATATTTTTTCATTTATATTTTATTAAATTGTGAAAATGATGTTTAAAATATTTACCGTGGCTTGTGCGTTGAGTGTGTGTAGTGTTAATTCGTGGATAAATTGTGAGTTAATTTTTTTATTTCATTTAATAAAAAAAAATTAGAGCGAAGAAGCACTCTCTATAAAACACCTAATAATTGAAACTAAAATAATTGTAGTAGCCATTAAAAAGCATATGTTCTAGCCAAAATATTGTTGCCGTTTTGTTTGAGCATTTATTTTATTTGTTATTAAAAAAAAAATGACTTGTTTATGTTTATTTTTTATTTATATTACGTATTTCTTTATAAAAAAAAAATCAATTCCTATTTTTTACATAATGTTTATTCATGCACCGTCTTACCAAAACATTATCTTTATTATTATCTTAAAATATGAAAAAATAACAAATATTTCTGTATTTAATGCAATTCAGTATATTTTTGTTAAAAATCAAGCATGAAAATAAGTTTTACTTAAGTGTAGTGTTTCAAAAAAAAAATGTCCAAATTCCAAAAGTTTTTTTCTTGTTCTAAATCTTCGACTTAGTTTAACTATTTTACATTTAACATACATTAAATATGTATTTAATGTGCAGTGTAAATTCATTGATATCTAAACGTCAAATAATCGTGTTTATTAAAATAATAAAATATATTATATGATACAAAAACATCGGACAAGCTTTCACTTAATTCACTTTTAATATATCAAATAGCGTTTCATCTTACTTTTAATAATATTTGAACTAAATATATCCAATATAAACAACTTCTTCTTCTCTAGTCGCCGATGTGTCCTGCGGCGTGAGTTTTTCTCGCGGCGCTCGTGTAGTTGGAGGCAGCACCACAAGAAGAGCGGAATTTCCATGGCTTGCATCCCTTACTCGAAGAGGCGGACATTATTGTGGCGCCACTGTTGTCTCTAAAAGGTGGTTGATCACCGCTGGCCACTGCGTTTGTAGGTCAGTAAAGATATTTTAATTGTTTGCTTCGACATTGTAATGTTTTACTAATAACTCCATAATGTATATCGGGTGTACTAAAAACGATTTCAAACTTTTATTTTCTTCTACTTAGTAAATAAATCTTCAATAATTTATGAAACACCAAGATTTCTTTTCAACCCACTGAACCTTGTCTAAATTTAAATGAATGAATTTTCTCTCTTTTTGTCAAGTATATAAAATGGAGCAAAATAAATTACCTCATTAAAAAATTCATGCCACTATTCACGTACAATTTACAAAAATATATCACCATTTATTCTACAAAGAGCATATCGACCCGAGTTATTTTCGATAAGCAAATTTGTTTATGCTCAAGATATAATTTTACAATATGTATTATAGATTACATCTGGTTATAGAAAAAAATCTACGGATGATCGATTAAAAAAAACTTATTTGATTAACTATGATCGGCGTTGGTTGTTTGACATGCACACAATTTAGTTATTATTCATTAATTTTATTATTTTTAGTGGAACAAATGATCTACTTCCTTCCAGTTCAATTAAAGCAACTCTTGGCGAATATGACCTTACACAGCCGGAAGTACCGAGGGCCGAAGAAATGAGAATTGAAAGAATCATTACTCATCCTAAGCATAGATGCGGAAGAGCAGCTTTTGATATAGCTCTCATACGACTAGGCTCCGATATAACCTGGTCTGATGCCATTGCTCCCGCTTGTCTGCCCGATGGACCCAGAGGTAATACTTATAAGGACTATTCAGGAGAACTGGCAACGGTTGCTGGGTGGGGATGGTTAAATGAAGATAACTCTAAAGGTGAGTATATTAATACACAAATAAATTTAAAGTTTATATAATACGTGTAAAACTATTCAATTCGTTTTTTTTTATTTTTAAAGTGACCTGAAAAATTAAAAAGGGTTTTTTTACCTAAACAATTGATACATTTATCAAAGCAAAGTACATATTTTACATTAGCTTTTTCTTTTTTATTTGAAACTCTGCATGCACAAAGCACTGTGTGTAAACTGTAGCCATATTTAAAACAGTTAAAACTTAAGTCTGAATATTTTTTTTAATAGACTCAATCTTTGCTATAAATATTACACAGCCAAACAATGTGATTGATATTTTCATTTGCCTTTCCCGGTTGATATTTTTTTTACATTTCACTATCAATCTATCTTCTCACTAAGATATAGTTAGTGCAATCTGGAGTTTAATCGCATATAATTTTATTTGATAAACTGGGTTCCAAATTTAAAAAATATATTACTTGACTTTTCTGTAAGTATGATTCTATTTAAATTCGCGACGTAATGCAACGAAAAATCAATAGTTCTCATTGAGACAAATCCATCGATTGATTATTTTTATCCAGGAGGACGGGCAGACATTCTCCAAAAGGTTGACGTGAATGTACTTGGGAATTCTATTTGCCAAGAATGGTACGCCTCTCAGGGGAAGAAGACAAAAATTAACCCCAATCAAATGTGCGCGGGCGATGAACAAGGCGGTAGAGACTCATGCTGGGTGAGTATATATATTCGCATTATAATCTTGACTCAAACATATCAACATATTCAATACTCACTTCGTTTTATGAGTCCTTAATATTAAGCTGTGAATAAAACTTATAGCTATTTTACCTGATTCATATCAATGTATTACACCTTTTTAACATACATGCGTATTCATTGAATTCTCAACAGAACATTATTAATGTAGAGCATTTTAAGATATAAGCCTTTCTTAATGATAACACTTTTCTCAAAAGGATACGAAATTTGTTACATAAATCAACTTTCGTATTTTTAAGAAATTAAGAATTCATTTCTTCTTTAATTTTTTCAAAAACACTGCTCATGGTTAAGATGTTGTAGTGATGAAACATTTATTTTATGACGTGTAAAATGTTTTAGGCTGACAGTGGTGGACCTCTTATGTCCTCCCAGGGATCAAATTCAGTGGTGATCGGTGTCGTTTCCACCGGGATCGGCTGTGGGAGACCACGACTTCCTGGACTTTATACCAGAATATCCGAATACATGGAGTGGATACAGCAAGAAATCAGCAATTAATAATTATACTTATAATGTGCCATTGCAATTTTACTATGTTACCAAAACGTGTGATAAATTCTTTTTGTAACTACAAATATTCTAGTCTCTTATTATTAAGGTGTTTAGTTATTAATTATTTGTATCCATTTAAAGCTAACTTATTTTTTAAATCTGACATTTTTTTACTGATTTTATACAGAGTTTTTGACTTTCGATTATTTACCCGTTTTTTTTTACTTTTTCAATTGTTGTTCAAATGTTTAATTTATAAAGATATTTAACAAATATTTTGTATGACGATGTATGCAGACATATATCAATTTTATGAACTTAGTTTACTTTATAATACAAATGATTTTCAATCAAATATAATTTGACAAATTTTTCAATAGTGCACTTTAAATTACGTAACTATAATTTGTTTTCAAAATACTGTGATATTATTTTTAATATTTAATTTTA
>JAGVSQ010000971.1:18902-32675 GCA_022683975.1 Rhyacophila evoluta
ATAATTAATAAATATTTATACCAATTAACAGGGACATTTTATATTTATTTATTAAATTTTAACAGTGGAATAGCTACCGTGGAGCAATTGGAGCAGTTGCTACAGGCACACGAATCATGGGGACGCAAAATTTAGAAAGATAAAGTATATTCAATAAAAACTTAATGTGAGCTAAAAAAATAAGAAATTTCAATCCTGTGAAGAAAGTTATATGGTAATTATCAAGAAATCACAATATTGCGAAGAAAATTGCCAAGTTAAATTCGATTTTTTTAAAACATATGTGTTACTCGAATTGCGAGTTAGGTGAAATTTTACATACGTCAAAATCTTCAGAATTATTAACAAAATAATATTGCATAAAAAAAATTCCAGAACTAAAAAATGGGTGCAACAATTTTACTTGCTCCAGGGCGCTGATTATGTAGCTACGCCACTGACTCGTATAGAGATCAATTCAACGCAACTTAATATACAGGGTAGACTCATAAATAACAATAATTAAACACAAAGTTAAATAGTAAAAAGTTTATTACGAAAACTTAATTTTAAAAATAATTTAAAAAAAACTAATAACAAATTAGTAAGCGCTGCACATTTATATTATTTAGTTTATTGTCCGATAAGACTAACATATTATATAAAACAATTTAAAATCAGTCAAATAAAAAGCAGTACATCGAAGCTTTAAGCATACATAAATTAATTATTACGATTGTCGTAAAGGGAAATAAAAACCTAAATAAATCACATGTAACATCGAGAATTATTTTATAAAATCAACTGTTAATAACTTACGTAGCAAAAAAAATATTTGGTTTGTTATTTTAAAAACTTTTAATTACCCTTAAAAGGATTATTCAACAAATGTTATTAAAAAAGACATTGCGCGGCTTTAACTATAGCGGGAAAGCAAAATTTGTAACGAATTTATATAAATACGATAATATGGGAAAGATAATGATTGTTTTCATAAATTTTATGATAAATTAAATTTGGATATTTTTCGATGATAATCTAAAGTATCATTCCAAAAACATATCACAAACAATTAAGAATGGAACTGGGTATATATCTATAAAAATGGAAATATATCTCACTACAACTATATTTTGTACATTTCTCCTTAATTTTTGATGACATATAATATCACATTACAAATTCCATATCAATTACAACATTAATGCAAATTATTTTTCATTATTCGAGCGGGAATCGCGAAAGCAAAGCCGTTGTTAGAATTCTTATTAAAGCAAAAAAAAAAAAATCTATCAAAAAATATAGGAAAATATTATTTTTCTTATGTTATATAATTTTGTTTGATCCATTTTAATAGAGTCTGTTGCGACTCTTTCGCTACTTCTAGCAATTTGTCTCCGGGACTGCCTTCAACTTCATCCTCCAACGTTGCTATCGCCTTCTTTAAATATTCTTTCAGATATTTACACATTTCTCCGATATCATTTCTCGTAACTCCTTTGGTATCTAACTTTCTTTTAGCTAGGTGAAACTCAGCCTGGAACAACTCATGATACAGTACACTTGTGTACAAACTTAGTCTTGAATTACCCGGATCAACTTTTTCAGTAATGTCTATAAGTGTTTTACACATATCAGCTTTTTTAACTAAAAGATCGTTATCCATTTGATGGTACAGAAATCCTTGCTGATATCCATATAATTGCACGAGGGAATGTTTGACAGAATATAAATGATAATGATTGGGGTGCAAGAACGTGGATAACTTAGAAATTAAATCTTCCAGTTGTTTAACAGTTGGTCCTCCACACTGCACGGCTTCAACTTCATCGCCCATTCTCATTATCAAAAATACCACTTCTGAGTTTTTAACTTTGACTTGACAAGTGTCGCAACTCCATTCTGTATCTGGGTCGCATGGATCCACCGGTAGTTGAATACCTCCGCATGGCTGGGTTTCCGTTCCTAGACACTTCAGTGCACTCAAATACGTTCCTAACTCAGTTGGGTCTTTACATCTTCGGCAAAAACACTCAAAATACTTTGATTCTTTCAAATGCTCCCGCCTGGCTTGAGTTCCCCACAACGCATGCGTATACATTGTGCTTATATTGTCTCCTTGCTTTATAGGCACAACAGCTTTTACCGTAACTTTATATTGAAAGTTTTCATCTTCATTAAATACATCAAAAGAATGTTTTGTATTCGGTATACAGCTGTGCTCAATCATACAAACATTAGGATACAACGCTGTTAATTCTGTTCCACCATTAAGTCTCAAATCAAGAGCGTTGACGTCAATAATTCCACAAATTGTATGAAGAAGTTTTGTTGAAATCTCTGGAAGTAGATTTGTTTTTAGTTCAGTCTCTACCGATCTAAAATTGTGAAGGAAGTTATCTTCTAGATACTTAACTATCAACTCATGAGTTTCCCTGTAATATATAAATATAAATCAATAATTATGACAAACAGTTACAAGCATAAGTTATCATTTAACTATCAAAAATAAAATAAATTCAAAAATAAGTTTAATCAATTCAATTCCCAAGTAAACTAATGACTTAAAATTAATATTTTAGTTTGAGTTTTGCAAAATATTAAAACTTATAAATTTTATCCACAGAAAAATAAGAATATCTTACTTATAAATGTCTGTGTCTGGTCCTCTATCTTCTATATGTGACTGAAGGTCCATAATCTTTTTATACTTCTTTGGAAACTTCTTTTGGGCAAGCATGCATCGAAGTGTCATCAAAGAATCGTGCCTGAAAAGGGAAGTAAACTGCTTAGTAAACGTTGATGGTCCCGTTAAAATGGTTTATTTTATTTTCATTCTAACTGTACACCATAAATCTATGAATATTTATCTTAACAGATTATATTTTAGAATAGTTTCCTGATAATTAATCACCTCGTCATCGAATATTTCCACCCTGCATTTATAAATTTAGTGTATATATTCACCTACCAGATTTGAGCACGCAACCATTTAATATTTGGCATAACTTGTGGCGACAATTTTAGATTTTAGATATTTGAAATGAAATTGTTAAAATTTTAAAATGGTAACGAATGGGTATTTGTCGTTTTAATTGTATTCATTAAAAAACTTACGAATTTATTTGATACTATACAGTTATACTTCAATCGTATTTTTTTCACATCTCATTTTATTTATTTATTTGAACGTTTACCTGTAGTAATCTCCAATTTTTGATACAGCGCATCCAGAACGCATGCTCAGAACAACACACTCTAGGCCATGATGTCTAAAATCCTTCAGCCCTGGACAGTGGCCGGAGCAGATAGGCCAACCACATCTGTAAAGGAAATAATGTATACATTATTTATATAAATGTCTCCCATCAAGTCAAAAATCAATACTTATCATCTGAAGTCTTAAATTCATATTATCAAATTGCTAATAGAAATTGATTTTAAACTAAAACTACATTATGAAAATTGTAAAATTTCATATATGTCGGCATATATTTTACTTGGAACGCGTGTTATCCATTAATTCAACTTGCCTTGAATAAATTATATGTAGATTGAGTTTGATTGTATTCAGTGATCACCGTGATAAGAATTTGAATACTAAAAACAATTTACGATCTAAAACACTTTACAATCATTTTCAAATCAACGGTTTCATTTAGATTTTTTGTTGAAAACTATTAGATTTTATAATGAGCACGGAGAAATTGTTTCAAAGTATTTATAGGCCGAATTAAAGTGATGAATTTTAGCATATTTACTGAGCATTCTTTTCTTATTCATATACGTGATTATGGAAATCTGTAAACAACTGGATAAAATGTAATATTTGTTGGCGTTACCCGTTACAACGCTCCCCGACGTCAATCCCAACTGGCCGATAGCATCCAACGCATGGAGCCATGAATTCAGGATCTGGTGAACTCTTCGGCGCAAACGCTAGGGGAATATCGGTGAGAACGAGGTTGCCCGGTTGAAGATCTCGTGTTGCGATTAAATATCGACCCAGTTGGTCAGATGTTTTCACCTGAAACAAAATGTTATTTAATTAACAGTAATAAAAAATGTTTATTCCACATAGAAGATCCCTAACTGCCGATGTTTGTTAATATACTCAATAAAATCAATTACCTGTATTTTTTTAAAACGGTTATAAAATATATCATTAAAAATATTATATTTAACATCAGATAAAGATATTTTTTAAAATATCACTTTATAATTGTTGTATTTTAATACCATCTATCGCTGAGACATATCTATCACGATTAACAAAAATGATAAACAATATGCCCCATGCATCTTAATAATAAAGTTTGCAAATAATCTATTTTATAATAATAATAAAATATTGTCAAATCTTCACATCTCGTAATTTTTTTCTCGCTTGACATCAGCACCAAATTTTTACAATAGAAATTACTAAAATTTATTCAATAATATTAAAATTCAATTATAAAAATAATTTATTTTCGTGATTATGTTAGGATATAGAATTTAATTAACAACTCGCGTATTAAAATGCATAATCTCAACCGAGCCGACCATGAATTTACTCAAATAAGTAGCATAGTCAAATTAAATACTGTTAGAACCATCTATGAATGACTTGTAAAACTTGACAGATATGTAAATACTGTATTCTCCAGAAATAACCTAGAACTTTTGAAAAAATAAAACAGTGTCGAGATGAAACGAACAGTGTTGGAAGTTTGCCAAGAGTGTTAACAGCGAAGTGATTTTGAAAATGAATACTACAAACATAACCACGTGCGGGCTTGGGATTTATGTTAAAAGAATTTAAAATATGTCTTTCCACAAAATACGTGAAGCTCTAGTATCAAATAATTTCAGTTTCTTAAATTAAAAATAATACTATCCTATCCCAATGGAAATGTATTATAGTTTTTTTTTTACCATATTTACACTATATTGTGCAGATCAATTCATCTCGTTCTTCAATTCGAGAGCCACTTATTTAAATTATACACTATAATTCGTCGTATTACTAGCAAAAGACGTTAAAGTAAAAAAGTGAGTTGTGAGACAATCTAGTTTTAATGTTTGAGTTTCTCTGTTAAATACATTTTACGATAATTTCTTAAGGTATGATGTATTATTTATTAGAAATTGTAGTAAAATGTATTTAACAGAGAGACTCAAATATTAAAACTCAAAACTCACTTTTTACTTTAACGTCTTTTGCCAGTAATACGACGATATATGTATATCGACTGTGTAAAGGAAAGGGGAAGTAATCCTCAATTTTTTTTCAAATTATCTTTTTTCGATAATCATAATTTATGCAACTTAATACATGTTCTATCGAAAGAATGTAAGCTTCAGATGCCGAAAAAGTATCTAATTTTAGATTTTAAGTTTTAAAACAGGAAGGCCTATCACATTTGCAACCAGGAAAAAGAACCTCCACCACATCAATTGGATTGTTTTGACTTAAATAACTTATTATATTAATATCATACTGAGTAAAAATAATCCATTTCAAGTATTTGTGCACTGTAAGATTGTGTCTATTTCATATTTTGACTTTAGCCTAAAATCGTTAAATAGAGGTTTTTGTGCATACTGTAAAATGTTCTCTGTGTGGATGACATCTTTATTCCTTTGCACAGTCGACATATAAATTTCTTCAGTAAATTTTACAAATAAAATTAATGCAAATTAGAAAGTTAAATTAATATATATGATATATATTTGTAAGCATATAGTGTTGTTTCCACTGATTGCTCTGTCACGTACACGTAAAGCTTTGAAAAAAATGATTTCAACATATTAAACATCGCTTTGCAACGTACACAGATTTAATAATAATCATCATTGATACAAGACTACTGTAAAATAAAAACATCTCCATTGAAAATATGTTACAATTAATTTGATTGATAAAACTATAAGCGAGTTTGGGTTAAGCGAGAAGTGAGCCAAATGACCAATACAAAAATTGAAACTTGTTTATAACAAGTCTCCATTCAAGCCAGTCACAACTAAACTAAGATACCTCAGTTATTTTTTTTTTATTTTAAGAAAAAAAACTATTCCAACGTGTATTTACTCAGCTATCTTTTTTTTTAAGTTAATTTAAAACATGTAGAATACCATAACGCATCTAACTCGTGCTTCGTAAAATCTCAGTTAGCTCACTACGCTTCTCAAGGGCTCATATAAACTAATTACAAAATTTGATTTTTCCTAGATGTGTTATTACATACAATGCGTTATGGTTACAGCACATCATCTAGCAAGATATATACTTAAAAATAATACATAGAAATCATATAAAAGACAGCTACATAAAAAACAAATTATTTCCGTTATTCGCTTTACTGAAAATTCTCATTTTTTGTTCCTGATCATACTTCAAATATATGGTTAAATACCTCAAAAGCCTTGCAGAAGTTTTTGTGCCTCTTCCAATCCATTTTCTGGTGCTCTTTACTACAGTAGGCGACCTCTCTACATCTCGCGCAGCGCAGCTCGGCTGGTGATAAGCAAACGGGACACCTTCCGGTCCTCGCATCCTCGTCTCCCGCCATCCTCCCCTGACCCAAATTTGGCACAACTCTTTGAATACCAATTAGTCACAGTGCAGAACAGGCCTACTGCATTTACTGAAACGATAAATCAATCAATGAATTGTCATCATTAATTAACAATAATGATTTAGTTACAAATTTTGAATCCACCATATAAATGGCTGGATGAATTAAATATAACAGTGCTTATAACATATATTCATATCCTGACTGACGAAAATGTACTGTATTAACCTTTAAGATTACTATTTAAATGCCAAAGGGTGCCTGAGCACTATTTTCGACAAATGCATATGATGTTTTAATTTAGCTTCGGCCAACTTTGTATGTTCGTGTATTACCAGTATAATATAAAATCATTCTCTCTCATACAATTAGATACTGCAAAGTTCATTAATATCAATTCAAATGAGCTAGGACACACACAGCCATAATTACATATACGTCTTCAACAAAGTTTGATATAATTTACATACTAGTTTAAGAATAAGTTGGTAATTACGATATATATTTCTATTAGAGATAAAATGAAAGATGCAAATTTTGAAAAGACTCAAGACTAATGAGACAAAACTAAAGTAAAAAATATGTTCATTGAATATTCAAGGGTCGGATATCATATACAAATATATGCATAAAAGACATATTTATCTAAAGTGGCATAGCATCCAGGAGCGGTCGGAGGTCAGTCAGCTCCAGGCGCACGAATCATGGGGGCGAAAAATCTTATTAGACGACGCAAATAAAGAAACATAGATAGCGTGAGACAAAATAAAGAGAAACCTCAATTTCTGGAAGCGAGTAATTTTTTTAGATACGTGAGGACTTCATAACTAGAAACTAAAGGGAGCGCAACGATGGTTTTGGCTCCAGAGCGCTGAATATGTAGCTACGCCGCTGAGCATTGCCTCATATTTTTAATGTAGATTTTTATGGTATTTCATAGGTTATCAATAAAAATCGGTGAAAAACTGTGAAGGAGTGGACAAACGAAACCTTCGAAATAGAATTTTCACTCAACCTAACCTTATTCTAATTCCATTGAAACACCATCAAAAAAGATTTTCGCTGAATATAAGAAGAACAATTATTTTATATAAATTGTGGGCACAAAAGAGTATAGACAAATATTGTCTGAATAAGCTGGTTCTTATCATATATTTTAGTTAATCAAATCACTTATGTTATTTTTAAATCAACTTTTAATAATATATCAGATTAGATAAATTATCACCTACGCAATTTCTTTATTGTTATTTTATTGATTGCGAAGATTTCAATAAGTAATTCTGTTTATGATATAGATCTGTCATAATATATTATACATCATGATTATGACAGATCTTCATTGGTCGACTTATAGAACCTTTTTAGCTTGACATTTAAAATACAAGCCCTGGCTTATACCCCTTTCATACATGAATGTTGAAAAATTCGTAGATTTACAATATGATTAACTATGTTGCACTTTTAATTTGTTGTGCAAAGCCCTTATTATGAAAAATTAATAACATTCTCATCGACTTAAATATTTTTACATAAAAACTGCATAAACAAACCTTACTTTAATAGTATTCAAGTTTTCGATTGTATTAAAATGATCAATATACAATTAAAATAAATTTAGTATATATTCATTGAAGTTTTTTTAATTGTGAGTCGTTTATTCAATACGTATGGTATATTTAGTCATGTAAACGAAATACCATTAAGATTTCGGACAACATTAGTACCAATTTGTCGTGATGCCAAATACAATAAGCATTTCAAACACATTTAGATTTAAACATTCATCTCACGTTACAGTTTATTTAAATCGACAGCGATTATTAAAACCTTTCTTTCAAACACGTTTTCTTACAAATAATTCACGGACACGCATGTATCAAAAACTCATAGCAACGATTAAAAATATACAATAGTTCGATTGGAATTCATCTCATATTACCATGCCAACACCAAATTTTAACTAATCGACATATATTTTTAAAACGGCTGAACATTTAGCATAATATCCATTTAAACATGTTTCTTTAACTTATTGTAACCGTATATTACTTCCTAATAAAGATTTAATTTTAACATATAATATTAATTAACACACATTAAATATACGGAAAAAAACAAATCACTATTTCGCTTTATTTTTATGTAATATAAGCATACTTGTATATGAACCGCCTTTTGAATTTAGAACACATTTTTGACAAATGACTAATATCTTTTTAGCGGAAACGAATAGTATGTGACAGAATGATTTTGTAATTTGTATTTATTTCCATTTTTAAGCTAAAATATTTTAAAATTAATATTTTCGACTGATGGAAATTGATTTTAAATTCTAAATTATTTAAGTTAAAAAATTTAAAAATGAGTTTAATATATTTATTTATCTATATTATAATTTCAAAATCATTGTGTCACTAAAGACAATGGAATTTCATTCGATAATTCTTTATTTTAAATCATATGTTCAAGTGGTTTTCTTGTTCAATTTGCTAAAAGTAAGGTAAGCTAGTTTTGCATTAAATTGCGATATGGTTGTTTCTAAATCGAGTAGAAACTGGCTCACCTTATAAGGAAATAACAACAGCTGTCTTTTATAACGAGATTATATATTATATAAATGATCTGAAAAGTCACATTTGTTCGTATCGCACTCTGTGTAACATATATAGTACATTTACTATTTTATTTACACTCTCGTTTTTCTTTTTGTATAATATTTTGCAATGTAGCGGTCCGTCGTGGATGCCGCTGGCGAAAAAACTAAGAGATCGCGCCAAACGTCAGATGATTTTGTGAGTTTTCAAGTTTTCGGGAACGGGGGATCTAGTTATGACGGTCTTGCAGTGTGCCAGATATATTTTAAATATAACTCGGCCGTATAAATGAAATGAGAGTATTATCAGACAGCGAAAGATCGGCGTGTTTTCCGACCGGTTACTGATGGCATATAATAATTAAAAATCACATCCAACAGTTCAACTCCATATCTACTATTTGGAAAATATCTTTTAGTTTTTAAACTCATATACTTATATTTGTTTTATACGCATATCTCCTTGGTGTTGGACGATGTTAGAATTACCGAATACGAAACTAGAATTGGTTGAGTATTTGACTACCAACCAATCTCTGTAAGAAATAAACTGCCAAAATTAATCTTAACATCATTATAGTATTATAATCCGTATGCTTCAAATAATTAGAAATGGATTAAAAATAAATAATATAATAAAATAATAAAACATGGTTGTATTTTGCAAATAAACGATTTTTGTTTGAAATTGTGTCCTCACAAAATCTAGGAAAAATGTTCGTAGTTTTGTTTTATTTATAGTCATAATTTATCGTTGTTTAGTTACTGTTGATTTTTGGCAAAAAATAATAACATTCAAACAACTTTTTTATTTGTCTTTCTTGTTCGTATTTATTTTTTAATTATACTGTTGATTTACACGATACTGTAAAAAAACATGCACACATATGTATGTATATATCTGTGTAAAACAAATTAACTGACTTACTCAAATGAAATGAAAAATGATGATTATACGTTCGTAACCCTTCCTAATAAAAAGACCGTTCGGGCGATTTGTTCAGTTACAGAAACATGTACAATATGCACTTTATTTAATATCATTAAACTTAATCTCCATACTGCAATATACTTAACATTATATGGTTTTATCAAAAGCTGTTGCAACGTCAGTATCATGACAATAACGCTATTGTGATATAATAATCAAGTTTATTTTAATATAATAAAATTTGCTCTACTTCCAAGTTTTTTGAATAAAGATTGTCAGTAATGTTTTTCTCGAAATGATTAAATACTTACATTTAAAAAAATCTATAGGTGGGTAGATAATTTTTTTGTTCATAAACTTTGTTAGTGAAAGCAATATTTTGAAATATATAGGATATACAATTCAATTCTTTATATTTTTATATAAATAATAGTGTGCATTTTTTAAATTATTGTTTTAAATAATTTTATATTTACATGCTATTTTTGTTTTAAGTTAAACTTTATATTCAAAACATAATTTAATTTAAATAATAATTGATATCTACACATCTAAAAAACGATGAAAGTAAATGTTCAAATACTCCATCCGTATCTTTTTCGTATTCATTAACAATTTGTAATAGATTTTTTTTTATATTTTCTGCTTAAAAATAGATTGACGATATATTTATACTATCATAGTAAATTTCATGTATACATATTTTATAATAGTTGATTCTTGTGTTGTATATCATAGTTAAGAATTGTATTGGCAAGACACACAGAAAATGGTGATAATCGCTGAAGACGGATTTGACAAGACAGTGTTCAAATTCAATATCTCTTTTTCTCACAAGTGAACGTAGTAGAAACTTTAAGCTTCCCATGTGGCTCTCTGTCTTGCTTAAATTGTATTCCGAATGAATTATACTATCCAAATACAATAGTGAAAAATAGTTTCGCGCGCTTAAGCTACCTATTTTTAATTATCTTCATAAAACAGGCTACGGCTTCAGTCTGTTATAGACGGTCGACATCGACGTGACGTGTCGTAACACATTTATAAGTTTTTTTCTTAGACAATAACAATCACATTAAAAATAAACTGTCCGAAAAAAAATATCTTCAGATTGTGCTGAAAAATTATTACATGTGACGAATTAATACAATTATAAATTGTGGACCCCTAATACCGTTGTAATCGATTTTTGTTAAATAATAAAAATAATAAGTGAAAATGAATGGAGCTGGTGAAGCTTTTCCAAGATGTGCGGTTTGTTCCCAGCCTGCAGCTCAACAATGCGGAGGCTGCAGGTCAGAGCATTACTGTGGAAGGACGCACCAGAAACAAGCATGGAGAGCTGGTCATAGACTAAAATGCTCATTATTTCGACTGGAAACGAACGATGTTCTTGGAAGACATCTGGTAGCTACGAGAGATATTAAGCAAGGAGAAATTATCCTAAAAGAGAAGCCCGCCGTACTGGGTCCAAAGATGGCATACTTTCCTACATGTCTGTCATGCTATAAACAACTGAGGCCGATAAAAACGGAAAGTGGTAAATATGATTATTATAAATGTGCATCGTGCACTTGGCCTATGTGTGGACCTGCTTGCCAAGCTGCAACTGTACACAAGGATGAATGTGAATTAATGAGAGAAAGGAAGTACCAATCTACTATCACATTTACTGGAGAAGAGAAGAAAGAATCCGCATATTGTGTCATAACTCCTTTACGCTGTCTGATGTTACAAAAATCTAATCCAAAACAATATGATGCCATAATGAGCTTGGAGAGTCACATAGAAGAAAGAATTAACAGCCTTCTTTACAAAATCCTAAAAGCAAATCTCGTAACTTTCATACAGCAAGTAATGGGTTTGACTCAATTCGATGAAGAGACTATTCTCAAAGCAGCTGGAATTTTAGACACAAACGCGTACGATATTAGGAATAACAATGACCAAAAAAGACTTAGAGGAATTTATTTGACAGCGTCAATGAGAGCCCACGACTGCAACCCGAATACCAAACATGTCTTTATAGACGATGCATTTTGTATGGCCGTTATGGCTACGAATTTTATTCCAAAGGGAGGCATATTGACAATGTCATACACTCAACCTCTTTGGGGAACTCTATCTCGTCGATTGCATCTGCAGTCTACAAAATGCTTCGATTGCACTTGCGAAAGATGTAAGGATCCTACTGAATACGGAACATTTTTGGGAGCTATCAACTGTTCTCGCTGTACTCCCAAAAATCCAACTGGAGAAATGGATAAATTCCCAAAGCTATTATCAGTAAATCCGCTAGACAATTCCGCTGACTGGAAGTGCCAAAAGTGTAATCATAAAATCCAAGCCAAACAGATGACTTGGGGCAATGATGCAATTAGAAAAGACATATTAAAGCTGGATAAGACAAACCCGAGAGATTTCGAAGAATTCCTCGAAAAATACAAACAAACGCTACACCCAACAAATTATCATGCTATCGAAATTAAATATGCTCTTGCTCAAATGTATGGATGTATCTCTGGATTTAGTTACAATGGTATGTTAAAATTTGATTTAGTAACATAAAAGGATCTAAATAAATGTACGCGCATAATCTTAAAACATGACGTTGATTAGTATTCTCTTTCATCATTTAATAACATGATATTGATAACGTGAAATGTTTTTATTTCAACTCAATATCAACAGAAAACAATTTTTATTTATTGTGTCGCGAAGACATTGAGTTTTCCTGTCTCATAATTAATTTGACAGACTCTTTTGTTACGTAAATATTTAAGACAGAACGAAATGTGGTTTATGGTTGAAGTTCGTAATACTATTCGATGACGAGTTAATCCAATGATTTTAAAATACATATATTTTTGATATAATTAGTTTTAAAAGACGTCATCGCGCTTGAGAATAAATTTATTTTTATATTTCCGGAACCTCCAGCTATTGTAGGATCAAAGTATACAAGCTTCTGGCTTCTTCAATAATAAATGTAAGACTTTGTAACTGCAATAAAAAAAAAAAATTCCGTTTAATACACTTTATTTTCAACCTGCTATATGCTACTGCAACGAGAGGAAAATATAAACATATACAAGTGCTTTTATCACATAATGCAAATCTATATCACATAGAAAACAAAATACCAAAACACCAAGGGAAAAATAATAAATATGCGAGTTTTTTTTGGTTCAATAAATTATATCGTTTGACGTATTTATTTTCAAATAATGCTTAATTTAAAAAAAATGATGTTGTTTGTGCTAGAATGTAAATTGACAGTATCAGATTGATTACATCACTGTAGCTTATCTTTATAATATTTTCTAGTACACAGCATGAAGCCAGATATCTATTTAAAGCTCTGATCAATATTACAAAATAAGCTTTCTATCATTAAGATCATTGCATCGTTTTGTAATATTGCTTTGTTGGCAATGAAATGGACTTGAGTTCACTATTACACCATAGATTATTCAACATTATGCGAAGAAAATAACATTGTCTACACCTACAGTGCTGACACTAAGCGACACTATCTTGTCAAGTCTTTCTAGTTTTCTTGGGAGACAAACAGCGAAAATAATTTACTTGTGGTGAAAAATAAAATACAGCTCGGATAAATGACTTGTTGATAAAATTTAAAATGTAAAACTAATATTTTCGACTGATGGTGCTTGATGGAAATTGATTTTAAATTCTAAACTATT
>JAGVSQ010000972.1:0-32675 GCA_022683975.1 Rhyacophila evoluta
GTAGATCCATATGCTCCAGTTTGGGAGCGAACATGGTTTAAAAAAAAAAAAAAAATTAACACCATTTATATATGGTCAATTCTTTTTCTTCTTCCATATCCGCTCCCTAAGTAGACCATATGGACACCATGTGCTGCCAAGAATCCCTGTTGCCTGCCAGTATCCTTGCGTCTTCCCAGGTTTATCCACATCCCATAACTCGACCGAATATATTCTATGGATAGTATTTGGCGGTCTTCCAGGACGCCGACAACTGGTTGGCTTGAACAATAGGCAAGTAAGGTTCAATCTCTTGTGGTATCCACAATATGTGGCCGAATCAGCTCCAGCGCCGCATGGAGGTCAACCGCTGGTGGGCCCCACACGGGTATACATATGTCAGTAATGTACCCATACATAAAAGGTGGGAAATCCCAAACCACTAGCAAGTCCTACTGCTGGCCTCCTCGGGACAACCTCGGGGCAATGCAGCGTCAGATGTAGCTGATAGTAAGGGGCGGAATAGGCAAACGATCGGTGCCCAATAACTGGTTTCCCCCGGTTAAGGGAAGGAAATCCCCAACAAAAATACCTGGTAGAGCTGACCACTAGGGTCCTCATGATCCAAGTCTCGGGAGTGCATGGTTAATCACCATGTCTCCTTAAAATACATGATACATGCAACACCATATACTAAATCAATAGTGTAAAGTAACATCTTTTAAAATTCTTGGTCAAATAATCTGTGGCAAAAAGTGTATATAAAACCATAACAGCACTGTCTTGTGAAGTTGGAATGTTATGAAAAATTGTTTTTGGAAAACATGCTAAGAATAATCACTTCTGCCAGTCATCTTTCACTACTGATCAATATGCTACATTAAACAAAGCTTACTTAGTTATTTAGTGTTATTAATATTAATCATAAATAGTCATGTTACTGCCTATCAACGGAGAGTATAGATACAAGATGTTTAATAATACAACTTAGAAATAATTTTTTATCTTGTTAATGTTATCTAAAATAATTAATAATAACCTAAAGATATATTATTTTTACTGATTATGATTATTTGACAGTGTTGCATAATTTCCCTGTACATTATTATAATAACAAAATGACTCACCTAATACTGGAAAATGATTTGTATAATAGGAACCTCCTGATGCAGGTGTGCTAAATTTCAAATCCATTATTCCTTTATGTCCAACTCTGAAATGAACAATTTCAAAAAAAATATAGTATTGAAAGAATGACTAACATGTTTATATCAAGAAAAAAATGTGGGAAATCCCCGAGTTGTGTTTGCCTTGAAACATTTTTTGCATAATGGGAATTTCCTGTAGATTTGCGATATCTCACATTCATTATCAATCTGTTATTGGTTACAGTTTTAAAATATTGTATATGATCTTTAATAAATCAGTTATAGTCCAAGTTACCACATGACATTGATATTGTAAATTTCATAAAATTCAATTAACAAATATTGTTTTAATGTTAGGCTGCTGGAGGAATTTGGAAAATTAATATTTTGCTTTCATAAGAAGTGTGTTAATAATAAAAATAAACAGGTATTACATAAAGAAAATCGGAAAATATCAAGAAAACAGAATTGAACAGTTATTTTATTTTGTCACTGGTGTGCTTTTGTCATAATTGAAAATATATATCTTTTTCTGGAGAGTCACAACTCACTTGTGGCTCCATCAATTCAAAATATAATACACATACTCTTAAAAAATTTGATTGATGGAATTTAAAAAATAAAATACATATGTAATAAATAAATAAAAAAATTGTGTATTTATCCCTTTAGACTCCTATGTCGAGCTGGACTCGACATTTTATTTCTTGCACGTAGGTCCTATGTCGAACCTGACTCGACATTACACATTTAGTTATAAAATTAATTTTAAATAATTTAAAGTTCTCCTTTATTTCAAATAGCGTGCATATTGTAGTGTGTGCATAAGATAAAGTTTGTTACGTTCCCTAGTTTGACACATTTCTGGGTTTTAAATATTACCGTAGTAAAAATGTGCTTAACCTGTCGATAACTAAAAACTATTATTTTTTATTAGGGCGTGAATAATAACGTTCCGCTAATGAGTGTTATTTATGTTATGATCTATGAATTATGACATAGATGTGACATAGGATTCAGGAAAGGAGTGTTTCCTTTTTGAAGAGTATACACAGTCTGTTATAATACTCCTTGTGAGAAACATCCAATATATTATTGTGGTTAGCAAATTTGTTTCGCGATACAGAACCTAAACAATACCGTGCATTGTGTATCAAAACGTTCGGCAATTGTAATATTTTTGAGAGTGATTCTTTTTGTGAATAGTTTTTTTATTATTTATCACAAAATTGCTTGCATTCTCTGCAAACAATTTGTCTTTTTACGACACAAGCACAAGAATATAAAAATCTTTTGCCTAAACTGTAAAACAAATGTATGATTCACGCCTCATTTTAATTTTGAGGACAATTATCAGAAAATGTCAGTTTTAATTATTTTCCAATTGTATTCTATTATTTTTATGTGTGGTCCTAAAATCTAATTGGGACACGAACATTACAGTGTACATATACAGATTTACCAATAACCCAGTATTTGAATACTCATTGTAACCATCTAAATGTAACTATAAACGAAAATGTGATAGTGAAAATTTTGATACTATACAGGACTATATTTTTTAATTTATTATATTTCTAAATTATTGTATTTGTATTTGGCAAGGTTATTAAAATAAGTTACCTGTAATCATTCTTAGTTCCATCTCGCCACTTGACACATGCTACAGATCTACTCGATTCATTCCCCCAACAACAGATATCTGTCACAACTCCCGTAGATCCTGGTTAAATGTGAGTACAAATAATTTTTTTAAAGATAATAATAAAAGTTAATGTGCATTTTATTAAGAATTTCATCAGAAATATTGTTAAATAAGGAGATAATGGACAAATACTCTTCCAACATCTTGTTATACTTATACCATTATCAAATGTCAGGATATTTTATCAGAATGATTCTATTAATGTAATCTCAATTACCTTCTCCTCCATCCTGATTTCCCCATTTCCAATCATGTCCTCTATGAACTATAGCACCGACAAAGATTCCTTTTAAAGGAAGCTTAGTTTCATTGGAACGTGGAGTCAGCTTTATTCTGCAAAAAGTTAATAACTTCAATTGCCTGAATTCTCCTTAGCCACATAATATGCATTAAAAAACTGTTTTGGTAATAATACACGATAAAATAATTATTATGAGGGAAAATAAGTACTGCAATTACAAAGACTCACCCATTTGAAATAGGATTGTCATATCTGAGGAATACATGATCGAGGCTATGATTGTCAGAATGGTAACAGATAGAGCAGAGGTCATAGTCATTGCAAATGAAACATTTGTATCGCATACCAACAATCCCATTTTGATCGCATGAATCACATGCAATGTTTGGGTGACGGACTCCTGTTGAAACAAATCGTATAATAATTACGAACATGCAAAATAAATACACTAACTTATAAAAATGTACAACTTTTAGAAATATATGAAGAAAAAAACATTAAATTTTAATTTTCTCTTGCTGCAATATAATCTACCACTATATTGTGGAATTTGAAATAGCGTTAAGAAGAGATCAATTCTAACTACTGCCATATACAAAATAATGCAAATTAGTTGTAAGAAGAAAATATATAATCATACCACATTGTGCATTGTCAACGACAATAAGATCGTATTGGCCTTGATACCCAGTTCGATAATTAGACCTTAATCCGCAATCCCAACAAACAACAACAGTTTTATCAGGAGACTTCTTGCTTCCAAACTGGCCAAGTTCACAAACCGTACCAAGACATCCTGGTCCACCATCTGATAAAATAAACCATTTTGCATTATAGTACAATAGATACACAAAAAATCTCCACATGTGTAACATTAATTTGATCATACAAATTATTATTTTATTCATATTCATAGCAAGACTTAAAAATAAGTAGATACAATGATTATTACTTAACATGAAAGCATGCAGGAGTGGCATGTGACATTTCGTATTCGTCGATGTTGTTTTAAAATAATTGTTGGTGAAAATATTAATCATTATTAACTATAATGTATTACTAAAAAATTTTTTTTATACTATGTTTGCTCCTGAAGTGAAACATATGGATCTACGCAGAGTAGAGATATCCACTCCAAAAGTGGAGTATATGGATCCCAACAGTGTGAAGATGACTTGACAGATTATTTTTAACGAGAACTGTTCGTCAGATAATTGCTCAACCCAATAAATCTAGACCTGCATTTTGATATTTTTTAAATCCAACAGATGGGGAATCAAACCCACATTCCCCAGATTGCTAGACGCGAACACTGCCAACTACGCCAAACGAGGAGACAAAGTTGATATAGTTTTTGATAATTAATGTCTTATTCTATATATGTTCATACATATTACGCAAAATTACCCCGATGGATACTAGGCGCCGACCTGTACGTACATCAAAGTTTAAAACTGCCAACATAATTATTTTCACAGCTTAACGTCAAGAACTCAGGCCCTAGTTAACCTATACACAGTGAATGTATATTGTTTACATAACATAGTTAATAAACATATTAATATCAAGACTCACTCATACAGACATAAAATTGATATCAATTTGTTTAAATTTTGCATCTCAATGGTTTTAGTGATTGCAATGGCAACATAAAAAATATCACCATCCTTTCGATATCATTATATACAATTATTACAAATTGTATTGACACTCATAGTGTTATGTCACCAGATAAATGCGGTTAAGAAACAAAAAAATTTTAATAATAAAATTAATCGAGTCATACTCAAACTATCACCAAACTAACTTAATTATCAATATCCAAAGCTCAATATTCAACTAGTTGGAACGAATATTGCTATTGAGTTGCTGCCATTGTTAGACAAATCACAAAATGTGTATTCACCCATTGATAACTTTGTTGACAATAATAATAAATTTTAAGTGACTGTATATATTTTTACTGCACATATATCTCACACTATCCATCACAACAAAGGATTTAAAAAAATTGAAATAATAAATAGTTACAATTGGAGTAGAATAAATTATTTAACAAAATTAAGACGACCACGATCAACCTGGAGCCCAAAACAATAAATGCAGTATAAATGAAAAAATGAATTCTTCACATATCTCTCACAATTAGTCAATATTGAGTTTTACTGATTCCCATACAATTATTTCGCAACCATTTGCCAATAACGTTATTTCATTGAAACAGTCCTTCACATAAAATTCAAGTTACTAATATAGTTCGTAAGAGTGTTTGTTATCGTGCACTTTAGACATTTCTCACACTACCAACCAATCTACCTCACTATACGTACAAATTGATGTATGAGGTTCTCCAATCCCTTACACTTAAAACTGCGTCTGACATAGTAATGATACATACGTCATTATTGAAAAGCTAAAAATACCTTGATCACCCCAAATCCAATCTTGTCCTCGGATGACCCGTACACCAGGACAAAACATTATAATGATAGCGGATTGTTTAAAATAGTATGATCATATTATTAAAATACAACGATGATACATGTTTTCAAACCCATCCGTAATGCAAGAAAATACATTGGAGGCGATAATGTAAACTGGCACATTGAAATAGACAGTGATTATAAAAACGACATCTCGTTAGGGGTACGCAAATAAGGAAAATCCAAAAATAAAATAATTTACAAGGCGGACAATAACATGACAGCTGAAAGGTAAATTTTGTCCATAGAGTATTTTGTCAAGTATATAATCATAAACAAGCATAAAGCTCTTTGTTAGTAAACAACACTATTTTGGGATATTGAATGAAAACAGAAAGCAATGTATTTTGGAAAAACATCTTCAAATTACTATTTGATTATTCGATAAGATGAAATTTTGTTTATTTTTAAAATAAACGTATTTCAAAATACTCATAATTTAATGGATTGACTTCTTAAACTTGTAAATGATTTATTTTACATTCAAAATTGTACATAATATATAAATAATAAACTGAAGAGATTTAAATGTAAATTTTGATAATCAAAACACTTTTACGTATAACAAATTATATTACAATCACTGTAGTCTAATAATTATTAGTCGTAGTTTATTTAAAATAGAGCACAATATGAAATATATCAGTTTGTAAAGAAACGTTAATTAAAAAAATTAAAATCATGAAAATTTCGTATTATCGTAATTAAACATTTTTTTCTAAATTACATTTTATAAGTATATTCACATAGAATCAAAAACCAACATACCTTGAGTTTTTAGCTTATGGTTGAATTTGAACGAAGGTGTCAGACGGCGCATGCTTATTATTTATGTGACTGTCAAAAAATAAACCAATGGCGAGCGCGAGTAAGAAGATTGATGTCGGATTTTTGGGAGAATGCGAGTCGTGGAAACTCCATTCGAGATTTTTCCCAAGCAAAGTTGGAGGAAAACCATCTTGGCTTAACCTCAAAGATTTACCAAGTACTACCGAACTCCAGTGCGACTATTGTTTGGAACCGTGTATATTTCTTTGCCAAGTAACTAAACTTACAGCTATTTTTAAATGTCATGGATATTTATTTTACCCACATATCATTTAATGCTGAATTCCTCCAAATTTTAGATATACGCGCCAATAGATGACTGTGAAGGGGGCTTCCATCGGACATTATTCGTGTTTATATGTAAGAGGGGATCTTGTTGTCGCCCAAACTTATCTGGAAATCTCAAAGTTTTTCGATGTCAACTAAAGAAGGAAAACATTTTTTTCTCGCCAGAACCACCTGTAGAAGAAAAACAAGTAAGATTTTTTTTCTGCAAGCACACTGATACTATTGAGAAAGGACTTCCTAAATATAATCACGCAACTACATGCTTTGCAGTGGTGTTTTGAATCTTTGAAATGCCTTTTGTAACATGACATGTTTGCAGATACAGCATTATACGAAAGGAATGTCAATATAGTAAAACATATTCTGCTTAATACAACATGAAATACCACCATGCAAGTATGCTCCAAGAAAAAATGGCACGGGGGCTTATTTGAATTATTATCTTCAACTCGGGGTTGAGTTTTAGTGATAGTATTATAACAGAATATGCATGTCACATTTTATAACATAAATTAGATATAGAATTACACCCAACCCAAATTGAGTCTTGATCGTCATCAGAAATCTTTTATCAGCATGCCTGGTCAAACCTTTGGCAAAAAATCTAGCCTCATTCCCCATGTATCTCTTAACATATAGGGGTACCCCCATGAATGCTCTTATACTTGAGTTTAAATTGATTTAACATGTTTAATCTATAATGTGTTCTGTTAAATATTGCTCTGCTATTACATATTATTTATCTGTTTCCATTTTTAAATTCTATACATACTTCTTTTTCAGGATTTTGATTTATCAAAATGGCCCCCAACATGTGTAGTATGCGGTGCTAAAGGTTCTAATCACTGTGGAAAGTGCAAAAGCATAAATTATTGCACCAGAAGTCATCAAGTATTCGACTGGAAAGATGGACACAAAGAAAAATGCACAAATATAGACGTAAGCATCATTTCATTATTGAATTGGGTATCATGTAAATTATGGTAACCTGTGAAAAAATATTTAATCTTCTGATCTTAAATATTAAATTATTGTCTAAGCCGGAATCCTTAAATGAATATAATTAATTAAAAATAATGATCACATCTTTCTTTCAAAATGAGCCTCGAAAGAACTTGACAAATTATTGCAAATTCTCAATGTGTTATGGTTTACAGGAGAAAAACTTTATCAGAGAAGAGAGAAATTGCTCTCTCTTATTTCCTGAGTGGGAGCTAATAACTGAAGAGGAAAGTGAGGTAAGTGTCTTATTTTACTTTTCTAAATAGATTTGCATCAACTGCATAAATTTCGAATGTATCGTATTTTAATATTTTGTTCTATGGTTCATACTCTTTCATGAATAAAAGGAATTGGATGCCCGAACAATGACACCAACTTAAAAAAGTATATAACTTTTAAATTATGAAAATCTATAATAAAGTAAATAAAAGACATCATGCCATTCATGAGTCACTTTTATCTAAAATATTCAATTCACAACATTTCAATTTCACTCTGTATCCTCTATGTTAAAAATTAGTTTATTTCCAACTTTAGAATGCGATATGATATCAGTAGTTTAATCATGGAACTCCCCTGTAGTTTTGTTTAAATTTTTAGGATACACCCAGCGTGTCAACTGAAGAAGACCAAATGAACTATCTAAATAAACTTATCGAAGAAAATAAAGCAGGATCTTTGATAAATGAGAGTGCTACTGAATTAGAACAATATGCAAATGCTGAAGTTGAAGATAAAACATTTGAAAAATTCAAGAATATCATTGCTAAAGATCCTGACCAAGTACTGAGATATGACAGAGGAGGTTTACCGTTGTGGATATCAACTCAAAAAGATGATTTTGAAAAAGAAATTCCACCATGTTCATATTGTAATGGAAAAAGACAGTTTGAATGCCAGGTAGAGTAAATATTTTTTAATGTTTAATTTATTATCAAAGAATTTTTTCATGAACTAATGATTCTCATAATAAATCTGTCTACTAGAAGTAGTTTATCAGGTTCCTTCATTGAAACATGGCTCTTAGTGATGGTTTAAGTCAGGGTTTCCCAAACTTTTTCTCCAATGGAACACTTCGCAAACACGGAAATTTTATCGGAACACTTAGCTTATTTTTTTAGGTTGGGTAATTCTTACTAGTAAGAAGATCTTTAAATTTGTTACAATGTATAAAAGCTTTCCAAATTGTTGCGGAACATAGTTTGGGAAACCCCGGTTTAAGTAGATACATAATTTATATTTTTTGTTTCAGATCATGCCTCAACTTCTGAATTTCCTCAAATTGGAAGGTGGTGTTAATTCTATTGACTGGGGCGTTTTAGTTATGTATACATGCCAAGAAAATTGCTGTGGAGAATTGGGATACCAAAAGGAATTCATATATAAACAAGATGTTTCATAATTTTCTTTAAAATAAACTTATTCTAAAAGCAATATTAATAGTTTTTGTTTGAATTATTTCTGTTACATTTTTCAGCAATATACATGTTTAATTTATCAACAGTATACAGCAGTTCTAGTATAGAAAATAAAATTGTAAATAATGTTTTGAGGCAGAAAATGTGAATCACCATTGTATAAAGATATTGCAAACATTTTTTTATAAGAACTGGATCTTTCTCAACCCCTAGAGCAGTGATGGCGAACCTTTTCGAAGAGTGGGTCAATTATTTGCATTTCTTTTTTAAATACTAGCACATGCACCAAACCAAGAAAGATGGCTACCTAATCGAGTGCGATTATGGTAAATAAAAAAAGAAAAAAAAACACAAGCTCAAAACAACTATGGCATAATTAGGGAGTCAGCTCAATTATATATTGGGATAAATGGTGAAAGCATGCCGCAGTAATTGATTTACTAGGTCATCCAAACATCAATGAAAATTTTCCAAATTGTGTACGTATCCAATTTTATATTAAGTGCTAAGCATTCACCAAAAATAATTACTGATAGAAGGTTGATCATTAAGAGTTTCAGAAGAGGAATTTCTCAGCATACAAATACTTACAGTAATTATTATCATGCCATATCTGCCGACGACCAGTTAACCTGGCTGGAAAATTAGGGGTCATTCATATTCATAATTTGTATGTTGTTTTTTGCCCATGTCTGGAGTTTGGGATTTGTGAAGACAGATTTTTTTATAATTAGAATCGATTTTCAGCCAGCCACTCAACTTATTGGGCATCCAATCCTCCATGTTTGGATTTTTAAGCTCCAGCAGTTGTGGGACTCATAGTTGCAACTCCCGCTTATCTCTCGGCCACGGAGAGAACATAGTCTTATTAGCCACAAAAAATTACATCGAATTTATGCTCTGTTAGACAGCAACTTTATATATAATACATATAATAAGTAAACAACTTTGAAATCCAACTGTGTATAGCACATTGATTGTTTTTATGGCACTTTGAAGTACAATTATAAAACAAATCAAATAATTTAATTGTTATTAAGATGTATACAAGGAGTGTGGCGGTTCAATTATATTACTATAACTATTAATTTTCAATAAATAACGGTATTATTTTCAACAATAACATATTTAACCATATTCACTTGACCCATTAAGAGTCTATCTATCAATGGATTTACTCTGTTGGCTACCACTTCCAAACTTTTCAGTCGATACGTATGTAAGTAAATCATTTAATCCGCTGAACTCTGTTCTTGATTGAGGAGGATCATTTTTATGAATCTTAGGCAATTTGTTTCCGACAACCATACGAAACTCCTGGAACTAAAAAAATATATATTGATATGACACAATGTAGTCAAGTAGACACATGTACTTTAATCATTGACTGCTATGATGTTTTTAAAAACATAACGATAATAGAAATACCACCATTAAATATTAGTTATGACAAAAAACGTATTGTTTTATTTTTAATCATATTATAATTTCCTTTATTATTATTTTTTTATGTGCTTTTCCATAAATAAATCTAAATGCAAAGGCGCAAAACATTCATTGTTAGCATTTCACTGTTTTCACAAATAAGGCAAATCTGTTATGATGTTTGGAAACATCTCAACTGATTTTGAAGAAAATAATTCAGCTATTTGCACCAATTTAACTCATAAGACTGGGACAGATAAAAAAGCAAGGTAATAATCGGTGCCTAATAGTGGATAAAATAAATTTTGCATGGCCCTTACCCAGTTCTTTAGACTTTATCTTTCTAACCGTCATAACTAACATCTATGTTCAGTCCAATAACCCTCTAATCAATTCACACCATGTCAGTAGTTAGTTTCCCTTATAATATATTATTATATCATGACAAAAAAAAACAGTGAGAAATAGCCATGTATTATTATTATAATGTTTTTTTTTGAAGAGTATATAATATCTCTTCATAAAAAAAGTAATAGTCAAAAACTTTTACAAATATGATGGATACTCACATTATTTGCTCCGGATAATTTCCATATTCCATAGCAAAGAATGGAAGTTCCAGTGATGGCGTAAAAAGATCCCCAACCAAGTGCTCTGAGAGCAAGAATCGCACCGGAATCTGCCATTTCAGTTGCTCCAACCATTCCTATGGATGTAATGTTTTAATAATTATGTAAATTATTAAGTATACTGATGTAAGTTGTAACAACAATCACAGAAGCGAGAATTGGTTAATGGTCAATTTTTTATCGAGATAAGGGATCACCGGAATAATTTTATATTACCTAAATCATTATAATTAATATGAAAATTTTTGCGGTAGGTGAAATTAATCCCTGGAATGATAAAGATTTTTTTATGCTTTGCCACACTTGGTCATTGTTCAAAAGTACAATATTTGTAAGAACAAAACTTTATTAACTAGTGAAAACAATTGTAACTTCTCAAGTTATGTACATTTTTGTCACTGCCAATAAAATGTATTATTTCCACAATTTTCCCGGTTTCATCACATAAATCTTTTCGTTCAGCACTGGATTGGAAATTAGAATTATTGTAAAATTATGAAATAGGGGAAAACCTTTCGTTATTGATAATTTCCAACAATATAATGTAGCTAAACATCAAGTGACAATACAGTGAAACCCCAATTTTACATTGTTGAACAGACAAATAAAAATTATAATTCCAGGGAAAACGTAGATTGGGGGTTTTAAAAAAGTCTAAAAAATATAATTGAAAATTATCTTATCATGCAGAACAGTTTGCTATTTTTGCAAAACTCTTTCGATTCTATAAATTGATTTTAAGGTTCGTTTTGTATGTCTTAAGTGCCAGTAAAATAACTTTTATCCGGATATATTAACCGGACAAATTTTCGTGGATATGCATATTCTGCATCCCAATATTCATTTAAAAGATTTTCAATTGCTGCGTTTAATTAATGTTGTAGGAACTAGAAACGTAAAAGCAGGTATCAAATGTACTAAAATGTGACGGGACTGCAGAAATGGCACGCATATAGCACGAAAACGTGTATTCCTCGCATGTAAAATCAACATGACGTGAATTGATATAAAATTATTATAATACATACCTTTGTTAAAAAATTGAGGATCCTTCTTTTTTACTGCTGCTAGAGTAGCTCCGAATCCAAATACCGCCGATAAACCAGCCACCGATGCCAAAAACGCTCCAGCTGTGAATGTATTGATGTTATAAATATAGGTGATTGATTGAGCTTAGAAATCATACATCTAACGGAAATCAAGGTACAAGTACAAGGCCACTATTAGTTGTGTACTTTAAAATGGAAAACACCGTGATTTGATAAACGACAGATACTTTGACTGAAATATATAATAATATGCAATAATAATGCAATAGCGTCTGCTTCATATTTAGTAATTTTAAATGAATGTTTTTAGGTTATGCTTAATACTTTACAAATTATCCATACAATCATTGTACACGTATAATGCACGTAGTACCTTTCAGATTAAATAGTCTTTGTTCATTATTTTCTTTCGTCCGAGAAGCATCTGCTGCCGATAAACCATCACCCGTAATCATATTAGACCGTTTCAAATTTTTCCGCTTTCGCTGGAAATCCAAATGTCAAACGCATATAAACACCAGACTACAGCGACTTCGTAATAAAACATGCTGCCAAGCTAATGGACTGAAATTACTATGTTTATACTTGATCTTGGTTAGAAAATAATTACATATGTTTTTCACGTAAAAGAAATATAAAGACAGTTTAATATTTTATGTAACTGTTTTGATATTTTAAATGTCTTAATAAATTTGTATATACCTTAAATATTCACAGAAAATGCTACTGACCCGGTTTTTAAGCTTATTTTTGAGAGTTTTAAGATAGCTACAAAAAGTTTGTTTTTTGTTTTTCAGCCCAATTCAGGATATGGTGATTGAACAAAAAATAAACCTTGACAGTAAAGCTACCCTCGCGGTCAAAGCTACACAGTAAAATCAAACTTGACACAACTTAGATAGCTTGATACATTTTTTTTATCATATCCCCTTCGGAAATCGAGTATGGGGATCTTTGCAATGTTAAAACAAGTCTATATAGATTTTTTATATGAAATGGTTTTCATAAAATCTCTCAACACAAATAGCTCCCATTCCTGCATTTTCATATATTAAAAAATACAATAGTTGTGGGAACCATTGTATATCAGAAAAACATGAAAAATACGTATCAGTATGGTATACCACAAAATTTTGGAAAAAAACGTGTCATGAAAAATAAAAGGTTATGAAGCATTGATCTATACCACCGAAGAGATAAAAATGATTTAGCGATCGCGAATTGATTGTAAAAAAATCCAAAAACAGATAGCTCAGTAATGCTACACACAAACATACCTCATGGCTTGGTTTGCATACTTATGGGTAAATCAAGGAAATAATAATGACAAGCCATTCTCAACAAACTTTATTAAGATAAATCTTAGAAACAAAAATGAGTGTAAAAATATTATCAATATCACACTATCAACCAATAAAAAATCAATATTTGCACAAATAAAACAGTTTCATTCCACTAAATTAAGATACTTACAGAATGAATGTGTCAAAAAAATATATTTAAAATTCTTTCTGGGCAGGATACAGATGTGATTTTATTAAAAATCAGAATTAATTAAACACTATACAAAACGTCTCAACATATTATATATTATTGGTGATATGATGTACCAGCACAAATTCAATATTTGACGCTATGCCATTTCAGTACAAAACTGATCTCACATTTTGTGAATTAACATAACTTTAGATAAAACTGTTTTATTTACTACATTAATATACCACAAAATAGAAGTACTTTTCTCTTAAAATTACATAATTTCATACAATATGTGAAAGTTATTTAAGCAAATATAACAAGCAGCTCGTAGCAGAAAAAACTTTCACATTAGTTCATTATATCTACAAAAGCATATTAATTTTATGCACTTACAGATACAATCATTTTATGATTTTAAATGATATATGTACTTATAAAGAGTAAGGAAAATATTTATATGTTTATATTTAAAGCTGTTCATGCTTGCACCATATGGAAAAGGTCCTTTAAAATATAAGAGTTACACATAATTTTTACCAAGCATATGCAAATATCAATGAAATTTGATATATATACCGATTTCTGAACAATACTAATTGGCAACAGCTATTAAATTTTCCTAGAATTGGAACCACAATTATTCAACTCAAGTCTGCTCAATAGAATATCTACCATTCGGAATAAAATTTACTAAATCCATAATTCAATTATCATAGAACGGAAATTTGAACTTTTCAAAATGAGTTGTTTGAAACCTGCGTTCATAATATATCTTGTGTTTCATTGAACATTAATTCTCTATCTAGGTGTTGTGTAAAAAATTATTGTGTATCTATGTACGTCATCATGTTTTCATATAAAATTTATGATACTTTCTATGGCTTTAAATAAAAAGGTAATGGTGGCTATTTACTCCAAGTGCCAAATGTTAATTTCAGCGTGCCAACAGCCAAAATCTACAAAGATTCTTTTTAAAAAAAATGTAATTGTTGTTGTTGTAGTGCTTGTTTGACTCCATCAACAGTTTGCAGGCTGTGTTCAAGCGTTATTATTTTTTCTTTTTGAGTTCTTCGAACCTCCTTGCAAGGTCATCAAAGTCAATATCGTCCTTGGGTGCAGATGGTTTATCTGTATGACTGCTGTGCGAAGGGACATTCGGAAAGACATTTTCTGATGGCACATTTGGCAGATCCGGTAGTTCTGGGAAGTGAATGTTGGAATATTCTGACCCAGGATTGTTGGGAAACTTTGAACGCGGTTGCGGCTTTGGTGCATTTGAATTCTAGAAAAGAAATTAAGGCTAAGTGTAAGGTAAGAATAAGTAATATCAATAAATTACTAAAATTTACAATATCTATCCAGATAATATATTAAACAAACCATTAAATTATCATCAGGGCTTAAGCTATCATA
The DNA here is from genome assembly GCA_022683975.1 of Rhyacophila evoluta. Classification (NCBI taxonomy): domain Eukaryota; kingdom Metazoa; phylum Arthropoda; class Insecta; order Trichoptera; family Rhyacophilidae; genus Rhyacophila; species Rhyacophila evoluta. The sequence continues at coordinate 15,088 of JAGVSQ010000972.1, forward strand.
CGCTGGCGGTAGATTATTCATCTCTTCCTAGAAGACAAAAAAATAGATTTTATTTGATGGATGTACTTCAATCGTTTATTTACAGTGGAACAATTGTTCTACAATTATTTGCATGCAAATAATAAGACAATATGTGATGCCAAATTTTGAAATATAAAGTCAAAAAAAAATAGTTTGTTTTCAATCAAAAGAAATAAAATTGTGCCACATTAAATAAATTTCACCTGCTTGAATGATGGTATCCTGTTTAGTAGAGGCTTAAAACAACAAAGATATTTACCTGCAAAAATGATGTATTTAAATCCTTAGACTCTGCACCCGGAGGAATATTGTACGTCATCGGTGGGTGATAATTATCATCTTGAGATGGAACAACAAATCCTCCAGAACCAGGTGGAGGAGGCTTATTGTACATCGGTAAAGTCTAAAAAAAACAAATTTTGAAACACATTTATTGCCAAATTCAGATTTAGATTAAAACTAATAATATAAACATCAGAACCCCCGTCATATATAAAGTCTTACAGGATAATTGAAAGGCTGCGGCCCAGGTCCACAAGGCATTCCTGGTGGTTGGGGGAAGTCTATGAAACCAGGAGGGCGAGGAACATTTCCTCCAGCACCCCCCAAATCTATCAAAACAGCATCCGCACCTACAAATAAAATAATAATACTGGATGATTCAATTGTTAGTTGGATCTGTCAAATGACTTTTTTTACATTACATAATAAAATTCTTGTCTCACTTTCTAAATTGCAACATTAGTTGTTCATTAATGTTAATAAATAAAGTTGCCTGTAAATGGCTATGTAATACAAATTTGAAACGAAATAAAAAAATAAAAGATTTCAGATGTTTCTAAATTTGTATAAGGTATTAAGTCTTTTTAAAATTATTATTCTTTATTATGCTCATAGAACAGAATTAAATTTATACATATTGCTATGATAAATTTTTATTCAGATTGAATATCCTAAATTTGTAAAATTACCGGTAGAATGTTTCTCATCATCTTCTTTCATTACTTGGGGATCAGGCTCATAGTTGACATTGTAATTTTTAGCGATTTCAATCAAATACTTTTCAACTAGTATCTTAGGAGGACTTTGCACAGACATCTTATGCTTCAGTTTTTCACTAATGGTTGAAACGCTTTCTCTCTTACATGCTTCAGCATACTGCTTTCCATATTTAGCTGTGAGTAATTCACACACAACCTTCAATTCCTAGTAAAAAAAAATACATATTATAAATAATAATCCATCTTAATGACTGAAGGAATATTCGGAAAAGAATAAATCACACACCAAACCAAAAGAATGTTATTTATAATGGGCGACATTGAGGTTAAATGAACAATTTTATAATACTCCATACCTAGGTATTTTATACCAACAATTTTCAAGACGTTTATACTTTTAATATGTAAAAAATACAGCATTTACCCTTTTAACCCATACAGTATTATAGTATAGTAAAACATATTTTCAGTCACAGGACCGAATCTCATGTTTTTAATAGAGATAGAAATAAAAACTTTACAAATCACTGGAATGGCTTCTTTTTCAATGTCAATAATGCACACAATTATACTAAAATAAACCACTCATAAGCAAATAGATAGTTATTCAATCCCAATATGGTTATGTTGTTTCTATTTTAAATGGAGGTAAAATAGAACTATTTCACACATGCAGATTTCACACACAGGATTGGTTTATGACTGCGTGCTGTTGTGCTTTGATAATTGACACACACTGCATTCATTTGTCAATGAATACAGCACATTTCTGTTTAATTTTTTTTAAATTAAATTTAAATTACATATTTTTTAAAATTACTGTCAATTAAAGACTCAAGAAAAAATATCTTTTATTGGTGTAATTAAAATAGTATGTTTGAAATGATTTAAAATATTGGTAACATGACCATAACTACAAAGATTGGCTGCACTGTAATTTTGATTAACAGAAAATAGATAATAGGTGGACTAATTGAAATTATCCCTCATATTATAGTCCTGAACCAAGCATTATCCATTTAAAAAGGGCAAATACATCTGAATACTAGCATGCTTAAAGTAATTACATTTGCACAATAAAAACTCAGTGGAAACATTTTGCTTTGTGATTTTGATGACAGAACATAAATGTTCTCATAATGAAACAATGTCACAGTATTTATCTAATGGTCAGTAATAAATTAGTTTATTTTCAATTCTCAAAATGAGGGCCGCAAAGGAGAAGTCATTAAATCGCCCTAATACTTCAGGTATTTTAATTGTTTGCTTGAATAAATTACCTGGATATCAGTTTGCATTCTAGGTGCTACCCATATAAGACTTGAAATAGCTTCAGAGAGCCCTTCATCAAGTTCAGTCATCTGAGTGATAAGTCCAAATCTGGCTAAAAGCAGATCACAGTACATCTCCACTATTTCCATTGCTTCAACCATATAATCTTCTCTATAACAAATATAACAAAATTAATATAACTAAAAAATCGTTGATTGGATACAACTGATAAAATTTTAATGGGTTTAATGCAATGCTTGTATGGTATCTAAACATAGTCTGCACTGTAGAATTTGAAGTGATATATTCTTGATGTATACATAAATACACTTAAACTTAACCATTGTGGCGACAGAACTTAATTTATAATACTATAGAATTATAGATGCATGTAAACAAGTGATTCACAGAGTTTTGATACCATTATTGCAACTAAAATAGTTGATAACATATTTATAAACTTTACTTAATTCAAGATACCCACTTACGAATACTAGACAACAACGAGATCATTTATCTAATTAATCCTGAATGTACCAAAAATAGTTACATTATTCAATAAAAACAAGACTCAAGGCTGATTGTGCTTTCAAATGCGACACTTGACTATTCCGATCGTCGCGTAGGAGTTTATGATATTCTAATCGCCGTATATAATACTTAACGTTAAGAACACGGATATATTGTTAAATACGTACCTAATGATATGTTCTACTCGAATTTTTGCTCTTTCTGCTTTCTCTGCTTGGATGTAATCTGCGATTTCTTTCCGTGACTTCTGCGTCAATTCAGTTTTCTTCTTCTCCATCAATTTAAGTCTATTTATGGCGAGTCTTAAATGGGTTTTCAATTTTGTGTAATTAGGACCACTCGAAAACATTTTGGAATCTAGGCGAACAGTTACAAGGGATAATTTTATACTTTATTGCAAGAAATGACTCACAGTCAACACCCCACTGACAGTAATGTGTTATGGTGGTGGTAATAGACCAATAAACAAAACAAATCTGGATTTTTGACGTTTAATTTTTGTCTATGATACCATCAAATTTATACTATTGAAAAAATAGGTAGATGGAACATTATTTATCATAAATCTGTAATTGTATTTCATGTTGTCCAGGGAAAATATTTTAAGAACACATGTTATTTCGTCGTACGAAAATGACCTTCTTTTTAAATAAAACTTGTCTTCATTATATTAGGTATTTATCAAGCTTCACTTTTATTTCAAAATGATGATAACATTCAAAATGATTGAAATATACTCATCACTAACAGATTTTGAATAATTAAAAAAAATATTGTATGTGAAATATATATTTGAATAATAATCATTATTGCGTAATTGCTTATTAATAACAATATTTAAAATATTTAAGTACACCATCAAACGTGTCCAAGTGTTTTCACGGGGGCATTTTTTTCTGTATTGTATTGAATCTTTAATAGGGTAAATAATCATAATATTTTCTGATATAAATTTTATGTCTGCGAAAATGATGTAAATATTTAATTTATGACAATGGTAAAAAGGATTTTAAAACGTTTAAAAAGCCAATTAATAAAAGCATCAGATGTTTTTTAAAATATTTTTTTTATTATTTCCAGGAATATGAAAACAAAAGAAATTTTCATTAGTGGTGTTCCACGACTGTAATGCTGCTCATAATATTTATTGTAGATATTGTTTATGGAAATTATTTTGGATACGTGCATTGTGATGAAAAGCGAACGTATCCGCTAACGGTTCGTTAATCCGCCATCTTAACTAGTACTACTAGGGAATGAATTGTTATCAAGCTAGAAATGAATTTTAAATGTGCCGCCAATTTGAACATTTTTTTGTACAGATGGCGCAGTTTTCCATACACGCCATAATGCAATGACGGCGACCAGCTACTTATTATAAGTTTTGTAATTTTACGATATTAGCTTGTTTATTAGAATCTCACGACATATATGAAAATGGAATTTACTATTGAAGGTATGTTTTTAAGTGATTAAACTAATGCAGTACCCGATGTATCGACGTGAACGGTCTGTCGAAAGATGCCAATCTAGGTTGCATAGACGAATTTAGGGCAGGTTGTTATGATGAAACGAAGAAATGAAGTGTTTTCGGCATTAAAACTCCACAAATATCTGTGTGAAAGATTATGCTCTATAAAATAAAGACGGCGAATCATGTGGCTGTCGTTAGGTGTTAAAAAATATTGGTCGGCACTGGTATTTTATCACAGGCATCAATCATGTCAATGAAATTGGCGTTGACGATTTTATTTTGACAGTGTTGTTAATATTTCTTCACCATAAAAAGAAAGCGGCGTTTTTGGGCCTGCGGTATGCATGATCAGATATATATAATTTAATCATTAATTTAATACGATCGTCCCGAATAGTTCAGATCCTTTTTTAATTTCATGATAATTGGGTAATTTACCATTGTATTGTACTTAAGAGTTTACGTGTTACAATCAAAAATACTATGTTTTGACTTTGAATCGAGGTGGATATTATTTAAACTTTCCTGCGAAAATATTATTTATCGAAATTTTTTTTTGAAATCAGGGTGTTGGTACATATTAACGATAAATGATAATTTGTCTTTATTATACATTGCATTAGGATTGATATCCCAAAAACCTTATTCCAATCAATCATGATATCATACGAAATTACTTTTAATTTTGATTTATTGTTAGTCATCTGTCAAAACATCTGAATATCTCCATATTAGCTCCAGCCCTCCCCCCCTCCCTATTAGCTTATTCATGCTCAGATCCTATAGTCGCATGAGGATTAAAAATTATATAAGATGAATGACTGGTTGCCTAATGGGTTAACAACCAATTGCCATGACAATCATATCTCACATGCTCACACTGCTGTTTTTGCTTCGGGTATGCTGTGTCTTTCTACAGGGTCTAACCATATCCGTTTTAATTTTTTGATACTCTTGAAGAGTACCTTCTAAGGTTGAGGCATGGCCTGTCCAACATAGTAGTTTCACTTAAACGTGCAGTATGATATAGGGACTGCTGTACTATTATATAGATACAGTCTGTGTCATTTTCCTTGCAATCTATTTGTTTTTACATTTGTTACTGACTCATCCAAGTCCTCCTATTGAAGACACACATTATTTTGTTTTGGTGTCTTTTGCAAATCAATGTTGGTACAAGTATATTTTTCCATTGGAGAACTGATTTTAATATAAAATATGAATATGTAAAGACTTCTATTTAATCTCCCATTAATTAGAATGAAGTAGAATTACTAATTATAAAATGTATGCAATATATTGAGCAGGCTATTTTTCATTTATTCTTCATAATTTTTAATATTTACAAGTTACTAATGGTAAAAACTTTTTATTAGCTAAAATCAAAAGTGGATAGCTGTTCTCGTAACTTTGTGAAATTAAACATATCTAATTGATTTTAGTAATTATTTCATATTGTCAGTTCAATTGATTTAAGATTAAATTGTTTTGAAATATATGGTATCGAATTGTTTATTTTCATTTTTATGAAAGTCCATATGATTCAAGTGATTTTTATATCTGAAGAAATTGGAAAATTACAATAATTTTGAAAATTTATAATGTTGGAAAAATTGAACACAGGCCAATTAAGCCTGGGTCTAGTGGGTGTGGTGTAAAGCGAATTAGTTGTTTGTGCGCCTTACACGTAATGCTTGTAGCGATGTTCATGTTAATCCATCGCTTCTCGGTTTTTATACTAATACAAAGGTGCTTGCAGTGCAACACGATTCATGTCAAGATCGTATGCCGTCCATAAAATTCGTGTTACATTACATGTGCCTGGACCTGGTCTAAGCAAAGTGATTGTAAAAATGTTATATAGTTTTGTGAATGAGGGTCTACCATTTTATTATTAGAAAATCGGATTTTAAAACTGTATTAATATGTTATGTTTTTATTGTTTATAGATTGATTGATAACGAGTCTACATGGCTCAGTTTTATCAAATTGTGGGGCATACCCCCACTATGACTCTTGAGGAGCTCCAGAGGTACTATCCGAATATCTTGGATGGATCCATACAGTACATTGTTAATCCGGAAGACCAGCAGTATCCTCAACAGCAGGTAAGCAATAAATTGCTTATTATGTCTATATTCAAATATTTTTTTCTGGACTCATAGTTAATCGAATATAACTTTTGTCTACTGAAAATTAAATTTATAAATGGCCATTGTTTTTCACCTGAATAATTAATTATGATTGGCAACTAAATGATGTCATATTTTCTATTATCTTATTCTTAACAAATTAATTAGTAACAGATAGATCATGTTATATAGCATAGAAATAGTGATGATGCATGAGTCGTATAGTTCCTATATGCGAAAAGTCCACTATGATTCAAAATGATGGTTGAATTAATTGTAAAATTTTATTACGCTTCAACTATTCAGAAGCCAATTGTGTATTTTTATTTTTAACGTCCCTAGTCCAATTACAAAGCAAACTATAGTTTTGTATAAGATGTAATAAATGAAAAGTATGAGGTAATAAAAAATATTAAATGATTTGCTGATATTTCACCGAAGGGGACTTTTCATGTATGGTATACAAGTCACATAGATTGTATTTAAATAATATTTTATTTATATTATTATGATGGTTATTTTTTGCCTTGTTTAACTAATTAGCTTAGTTAGTACTTATTTAGCAAGTCTCTAATTTATAATAATTGAATATTAAACTTTCATTCATTATTTAATTAAATCATAATTATATAAAATAATCAACTACTGCCCCAATTGCCCATAATAGCCCATTATATATTATGATTATGTTAGTTAAGAAAAGTTTATTCGCTGAAAGTATAATTAATACAAATATCTGGGAATAGAAATAAAAATAAAAATATTGTATAATATTTTTAATCAATTTGCTCTCCATGAAACTTTTATTCGTTGGCTAGCCTTTGGCAAGTGAAATTAGTGATTTCAAAAATATACTGAAATATTTTAAAGTTGTTTTTCCATAATCTAAATGCTGGGTATTGGTTTGTGTTATTAAAAAATTTCTCTTGTATATAAATAAAAAAAAAATGCATTTACTCATCTACGCCTAATTAAAAGTATTTTTTTATGAATTAGATTGCGGTGAACTAAATAATTAAATTTAACAGGTAATGGTGTCAGGCGAGCAGGCTCACGTGGCGATGGGGGTGGGGGGCGTTGTATCTGGGGCGGGTTTGGCAGAGGGTGGGTATGCTACACAATATGTTTTGCAAAGGGAAGTCCCTCCAGCACCACCTCCTCCTCCACCTGCTGCGCCCCCACCACCTACAAGACCTCAACATGTTACGCATGCTACCCTCACTACACATCAACAACAACAACAGCAACAACAACAACAGCAATCTCAGCAGCAACAACAGCAGCCGCAGCAGGTATCAATCACTCTTATTACAATTGATTTTATATTATAATATACTAGATTGGTATTTTTTGGAAGAATAATCAATTTCCTTCAGGCACTCTGAATTGTTAGCATTAGTTACCACTAACCATTTCATTTAATTAAAAACAAGGAGGATTCCGACAATTCTCAATTTCTTGTCATGGCAACATTCAGTTTAATAATTCTAAAGTTACATGAGGTAGTTACAATATACACACAAATTCACACTATTGTATGTATCTCATAATACATTTGAAATAATTTATTTCATATGAGTGTTACAAAACACTAAATTAGACCTGAGATCCTTTTAAAGCATTTTATAGACACATACATGACTTTCTTTTTTAGTGATCAAATATCTCCTAGATTATAACATAATAGTATTAATGCACCTGTGTGATGTTTCAGGTATATTACACCAGTGAAATTCCTGTGGACTCACAAGTGGTTTTACAACAGACTCAACAAATAATTGACCCGACTCTTATGAATCATGCCCCTCATCAGATTCAACAACATGTGAGTCCAAAAAAGTCTTTTTTATTATCAAATTTCATTTATTATAATTTTATAACTCATGCGCATAGTTGAAATAAATTGATATATTCTCAATAAGTTTTACAAGATAATTTGGTATTACAGCATCCACAACTCGCTGTGAACCAACAACCTCTGCGTCATGCTTCTCATCCTCTTTTACACCTGTCGCCCTCTCAGCCACCAATTCTGCAGCATCAGCAAACTTTACATTATGTGGATCAACGTCAGAATACGCAAATCATTCAACATCATCAAATTCAGCATCAGCAGCAGCAGCAACAGCAAGGTGGACCTCATATGGGAGTTGGAGTTGGTGTGGGTGTTGGTGTGGGGGCTGTTAGAGGGCCACCTCATCATCTAGTGGGAGGACAACGCCTATCTGCTCCGGGTGGTCACTCACTAGCTTCTTACCATCCACCTTACACACCTCCGCAAGGAACAGCTCCTCCTCAGATGCCAGGTTATTATTTTCAATGCATGCAGTTGTGCAGTAGTATTTATTTATTTGTTATTGTTAGAAATCTTACAAATTATTAGTTTCACAATACGACATAATTATAATAATAGCAAAAACAATCTTTATTGGAATAAAACTCTTTACTGCTGTATTTTTCTTTCATTCTAAAACAGCATTATTTCATAATTACAACACATTTTAAAACTAAACCTCTCATAATGAATTTTTTAAATGTAATGTAGATTTGTTTTGTAGAATTTCATTTTCTATTTCTTATAATAATTGACAATCCTTATTATTTACATTAAATGCAGTTATTAAAATTATTTGTAAATCGCTATAAGTTTTAAAGTATTTTAATTAATATATGGGAAGCCATGTAAAAACTGTCAAAGCAATAAATTATCTCATGTTTCAATTTTGTAACAAAACATTGCTGGTTATCAAACTGTTTAAATATAAGTCGCATTTTTTGTAACTTTAAAAACTTCACCTTAGTCTTTGGCAGGCAACCCTGTAACTTGGCTAGATGTTTATTGTTTTATTTTTGATTTTAGTGATTTCCGTCAATCTAACAAGTACATATGATGGTTAAAGCAAAGTATTCAATAAAATATATTGGACATTTATACATTTTTCGATGATAACTATCAGACTACATAAATGGTAAAAATACTCTTCCTGACAGTAATGTGTTAAGATACCTGAGCCAGACCAACAATCCCATGTTCCCACAAATACTGTGGTGATTATTTTATGTTTCGGTTTTCAATCAGGTGTAGCACCGTCTCAACGGGGCATTGGTAACATGGCTGGAGCAGGAGCGGCTGGAGGCGGCGCAGGAGCGGGAGCAGTAGGTGGAGTAGGGGCAGGCGGAGGGCGCCTGCTCGGGCTTGGTGAAGGTGGAGGAGCAGGCGGAGGCATGGCTGGACAGGCTGTGCCCCCTGCACCCTCACCGCAACAGCCGCAATCGGGTGCACCGGCAGGCACACAGCCAGGCCCGCAAGCTGCCAATCTCCCTACTCCTACAGCAGGACAACCCGCAGCCCAACCTGTGCCCACCATTGCTGACCCGGAGAAGAGAAAGTTGATCCAGCAACAGCTAGTGTTACTGCTCCACGCTCACAAGTGCCAGCGCCGAGAGTCGCAGACCAACGGAGAGGTGTGGCAATGCACTCTTCCACACTGTCGTACTATGAAAGGCGTACTCAACCATATGATCACCTGCCAGGTTTGTCTTCAGTCTTATCTTACTATTCAACTTGCGATTACATGAAGTACTGAGGTTTTTTTAGAAACATATAATGCGTTTCTGTTGTACTGTCGAGGAGTTGAAACACTACAAACTTACGGCACCACCCTCATTTGTGCATTCAATATGTAAACTGATTGATTTCTGGAAGGCGACAGAGTAAAGAGTTCTGTTATTTATAGGCTGGAAAGACTTGCACCGTTCCCCATTGTTCTTCGTCCAGACAAATAATCAACCATTGGAAACATTGCACCAGAAATGACTGTCCTGTCTGTTTGCCGCTCAAGCAGGCTGACAGGAATAGAAGTAATAATCTCAGCAGTGGTGAGTGAAGATGCTTTCCATATATTTTCTACTTCTTAAAAGACTTAAAAGAAAAACAGATTTAGTGTTTTCAGTGGTATTAATACCAAGTTCTGAAGTTTAAATTTTGTTTTTGAATAACTTGGTTTTAACTACATATCTTTTTTTGTCACATGTATAGTGTATAGTTTAAAATTCATTATTACCAACTCACACTAATCGTATTTCTTTTTGCGAAGGTTATTAGAATTTTTGGACTCATGAACAGTTAAAATTAGGTAAATTCAGTTGAAATATTTTATTGGAATATATCCAAGGAAGAGAATTTGAGTGTGTTATCATTACAGTTATAGCGGCGACTGTGGCAGGTGGAAATCCACCGGTGACCAACTCGAATCCTTCCGCATCAGACATGCGGCGGGCATATGATATGCTGGGTCTCCAGTGCCCTGCAGGTGCGGGTGGTACAGCAACGCTTCCTGGAGGACCCCAACCACCTCAGGGAGCTGCCCCCGGCCTAGGAATGATCCGTGTGGTAGCGCCTGCAGGTGCACGGGGCCCAGTTCCTGTGCGACCTCCAGGTCCTGTGGGTCTTCCCCTTGGCTCTGACCCCTCGCAACAGACCTCTATGGCTGCTATGCAGCTCTTCGGCCAGCACCCACAGCATCAAAACAACCAGCCCAACCTTCCTAATCTTGTTAGTCAGGATCTTCAGTCTCAGCAAGTGGTGAGTATTTCTATTCTTGTTTTAGTTGTTTTTATGTGTGTTTATGTTATTAATTAGTCTTATACCTAACACATTCATTTTATATAGTGGAAAAATATTATTTTACTAAAATTACACTATATGCACATCCAACTATTTTCAATTAGATTGAAAATTGAGTATTCTGAAAATGGCTAGAAAATACACAGACTGCTATTTCTAAATTACTCAAAATCTAGGTGGAAAGTTTTCTTTTTATATCTATGAAATGTTAAGTTTCAAAAGAAATGTTATTTTTTTCAAGTGATGATGGAACTTCTCTTTTTTTTTACTTCAAACATTCTTTAAATCACTTTATCATAAAAATTGTTTCATTTAAATTGACATTATTTAATATGACTAATAATATGTGTTGAACAAGCTTGGTCATTTCTTCTCAAGTTTAACTTAACTGCTATACAAAGAAATATTCATACACAAATATAAATAGTTTATTGATCCTTGCGAATTCTGCTCCTACCAGTCATAATATTTATACATTTAATTTTTTCAGCTGGGATCTGGCGGTCTTCAAATAGGTGGAGGCCAAGTGACAGCCGCTCCCGTGTCAGGAAGTAAAGAGTGGCATCAATCCATAACCTCTGACCTCAGAAATCACTTAGTTCACAAATTGTAAGTTCTCATTTGATTTACATTGATGTACGACTGTGAAATCTTCTTTCAAACCAAAGCGATATTGATGTATTTTCTTTTTCAGAGTTCAAGCGATATTCCCCACCCCGGACCCTACTGCCATGCTAGACAAACGTATGCATAATCTGGTAGCATATGCGCGGAAAGTAGAGGGGGACATGTATGAGATGGCCGGTACCCGCTCTGAGTACTATCACTTACTGGCCGAGAAAATCTATAAAATACAAAAAGAACTCGAGGAAAAGAGGCAAAAGAGGAAAGAACAGCAACAATTGCAGCAACAGCAGCAAGGCAATGGAGGAACAGGAAACGGTGTGGGAGTTAGTGGGGCGGGGCCCCTCATCAGACCCCAGCAGCCTTCTGTCGGACCCCCCAATCCTCCTCTTGTCCGAACACCTCTTTCATCTCAGCAGCCCCAGGGGATGAGGAGCCATTCTCCAGGGACAGGACTATCTGCACCTCCACGAATGCAGTTCCAGAATAATCTTGTTGGACCCCCAGGACCTAGCCCTAATGCGTTACCGCCAACACCCAACTCTAATGCGGCACCACCTAACCCTGGACTCTCCCCCTTCGGGCAGCCTATGACCTCTCCTGCTTCCAATCTCTCGGCTGGCAACTCTGTTTCCAACCCGTTCCCATCGTTAGGATCTAACGGCCCCAGTCTGCCTGGAGCATCCCCTGGTCAACAGTTTCCTGATCTCGTGAAAGCGCGAATGGCAGCTGCCGCTCATCAGCAGGCTGCAGCCAATGGTGCCCCTCCTGGTCGTGCTCCCAGCCCCTATGCCTCCCAGAGTCAATATGCCCGAATGGGTCCCCTACCTTCCTCTTTAACTCCAGCCCCTTCAGATCAAGTGTCTGCTGCTTCACAGATGAGTTCTGGTCCTGCGTCAGTCGGATCTCAAAGAGGGGCCTCCCCTGGCATGGCAGGTGTTGCATCAAATGGTCCACTACCTCCTGGTACTCCTTCTACCCCTTTGGTTCCACCGCCACTCCCAAGTCCCCTTCCTCCATCATCCCAAGATCAGGTGCCCAGTGTTCCTGGCAAGAGTGCAGCTGCATCACGATCCTCCTCAAACCTCTCATCACAGATGGCTGCCCTAAATGCTGCTGCTGCCATGGACCAAGAAGACAGTCCACGTCCCCGAAGTCATGGGGGAGCTGGTGGCAAAATGGAAATCAAGCAAGAGCATGATATCAAAAAAGAAGATCCTGATGAGGGCTTTGGTGGACGTGGCGGGAAAGGCTCCCATTCTGACGTTAAGAGAGAAATAAAGATGGAACCTGACGAGTCAGGCGACCGGCCTGTAAAGGAGGAGCCGGATATTAAAGATGAACCGTCCTCCCCATCGAGAGATGTCAAGCCTCCCGTTCCTGAACCCATCCAGAGCTCGGCAGGCGCACAAGATAAAAAGTGGAAGTGCACCTTCAAACCTGAAGAGCTGCGGCAGGCCCTTATGCCGACATTAGAGAAGCTCTTCAGGCAGGACCCTGAGTCCTTGCCCTTTCGTCAACCAGTGGAGCCTGAAACACTCTGCATCCCTGATTACTTTGACATAGTCAAGAAACCCATGGATCTATCCACTGTAAAGCATAAGCTGGATGCCGGTCAATACTCCGATCCCTGGGAGTATGTGGATGACGTCTGGCAAATGTTTGACAATGCCTGGCTTTATAATAAGAAGAACACGCGAGTTTATAAATATTGTACTAAGGTGAATACTTATTGTGCATTTCTCAATTTGTTCAAATCGTACTACAATAAAATTAAATAATTATCAAGTCTAAGGAAAACTATTTTTTAAAGATAATTTTGTGTGCATTTCAGTTATCGGAGGTGTTTGAACAAGAAATAGACCCTGTGATGCAGATCTTAGGTTATTGCTGTGGCCGCAAATATACTTTCAACCCGCAAGTACTGTGCTGCTACGGTAAACAGCTATGCACCATACCTCGAGACGCCAAGTACTTCAGTTACCAAAATAGGTATGTCCATATGTTTAGTATAACATATGGTATAAAATGTCTTAAAACAGGGTATTTGCTTGAATAGTGGATCATATTTGTAGTATTTCAGTTTTTTCATCATATTTATTTATCAGAAGTAGACGGATGAAATTTGTGTTCCACTATTAATTAAAATGAAATAAAAATGACTGAATGCTATAAAAATATAACATTATTTTTATTTGCAGATATACATTTTGCCAAAAGTGTTTCAACGATATTGTGGGTGACACCGTAACATTAGGAGATGATCCCATGCAGACGCAGACGTAAGTTGATTTTCATTTGAAATATTATGTGCAGTTAAATATTGAGAGATATTCTAATGAAATTATTGATTTTTGCAGGGCTATAAAGAAAGACCAATTCAAAGAAATGAGAAATGACCACCTGGAGTTGGAGCCATACGTTGTGTGCGGTGAATGTGGGCGGAAACAGCACCAAATTTGTGCACTACACTTGGAGCAGATCTGGCCTATTGGTTTCGTCTGTCAGAATTGCCTCAAGAAGAAGAGTGCAAAGAGAAAAGAGAACAAATTCAATGCCAAGCGTCTACCTACTTCCAAGCTAGGTATTTACATTGAGACGCGTGTCAACAACTTCTTAAAGAAGAAAGAGGCTGGGGCAGGTGAAGTGAGCATTCGCGTGGTGGCTAGTTCGGACAAGACAGTGGAGGTAAAACCTGGAATGCGGGGGCGGTTTGTTGAGGGTGGTGATCTGCCGGGTGAGTTTCCGTATCGAGCCAAAGCGCTGTTTGCTTTCGAGGAGGTGGATGGTGCTGATGTTTGCTTCTTCGGTATGCACGTTCAAGAGTATGGAAGCGAAGCGCCCATGCCCAATACTCGTCGTGTTTACATTGCCTACCTCGACTCAGTGCACTTTTTCAAGCCGCGCCAGTATCGAACGGCTGTCTATCATGAAATTCTGTTGGGCTACTTAGACTATGCCAAGCAGCTGGGTTATATCATGGCCCACATCTGGGCTTGCCCACCCTCGGAGGGGGATGACTACATCTTCCACTGCCATCCTGTGGAGCAAAAGATTCCTAAGCCCAAGCGCCTGCAGGAGTGGTATAAAAAGATGCTGGACAAAGGCATCATTGAGCGCATCATCTTTGACTATAAGGACATCCTAAAGCAGGCTATGGAGGATAATGTGTCATCAGCTGCCGACTTGCCCTATTTTGAGGGTGATTTCTGGCCGAATGTCCTTGAGGAGTCTATAAAGGAATTGGATCAAGAAGAGGAGGAAAAGCGCAAGCAGGCCGAGGCTGCCGAAGCCGCTGTGAGTCACTTATCTATTTTTAATACCATATCTTCCATATTGCTCTTTCCATTTGTACAGGTAGTATTCTTGAATAATATATCCAATCCATTTTTAAAAAATGTTGCAAGGCAATAAAAAACATATTCAAGCATAGAATGTGTTATACCAACATTTTTCAATTTAAACTGTTAGAAATCTTAACACTGATTTCAAACAAAAACTCAATGTAGAATGATGCCGAAAAAGTCACTGGGTCTTGAAATTAGACAATTGAATTATCAGAAATATGAATCCCCGTTTGAGTTTTTCTTTTTTTTTATATTACAATATCAATGCTATGAAGTAACGTCATCAATCTGTAAATAGCTTAAACATATAAATTAGACTTTTCCGAACTCTAGAGTGACGTGAGATGTTTAAAATATTTCAGCAGATCTTCCAACAGTCAGATGAGTCAGAAACGGGCTTAGATGGCAAAAAGAAGGGACAAAGCCAAAAGAAAGCAAAGAAGTCTAACAAAAGCAAGGCAGCTCAGCGCAAGAGCAGCAAGAAGCAGAGTGACCAACAAATTGGCAACGATCTCAGTGCTAAGATCTTCGCTACCATGGAGAAGCACAAGGAGGTGTTTTTTGTAATTCGCCTGCATTCAGTGCAGTCAGCTGCTAGCCTCCAGCCCATTCAGGACCCTGACCCTCTGATCAACTGTGACCTCATGGATGGCCGTGATGCCTTCCTTACCATGGCTCGAGATCGGCACTATGAGTTTTCATCAATGCGCCGTGCCCAGTTCTCCACACTTTGTATGCTCTGGGAGCTGCATAATCAGGGCCAGGACAAATTTGTTTACACATGCAATCATTGCAAGGGCCATGTGGATACGCGCTACCACTGCACTGTGTGCGACGATTTTGACCTGTGCCTTGTATGCTATGGTAAAGAGGGTCATCCCCATCGAATGGAGAAACTCGGCTTCGACTTTGACGATGGCTCCTCACCTGGAGACACAAAACAGGCTAATCCCCAGGAGGCACGCAAGCTTTCTATTCAGCGCTGCATTCAGTCACTGGTACATGCCTGCCAGTGCCGCGATGCCAACTGCCGCTTGCCGTCATGTCAAAAAATGAAGAGAGTGGTCATGCACACCAAAAATTGCAAGCGAAAGACCAATGGTGGTTGCTCCATTTGCAAGCAGCTTATTGCCCTATGCTGCTACCATGCCAAGCACTGCCAGGAAATCAAGTGCCCCGTGCCTTTCTGCAGTAATATCAAGCATAAACTCAAACAGCAGCAGCTACAGCAGAGGCTGCAACAAGCTCAGCTGCTGAGAAGGCGTATGGCTGTTATGAACACCACCCGCCCAGCGCCTTCTGCTAGTCCCCCACCTGCCCCTGCACCTCCTGCCCTCGCTTCACCACCACCAGCTGCCGGTGCCAAGCAGCCCCCATCCCACCTCCCCCATAACCCACATGCACCTCACCCTCCACACGCACCTCCTGCCAATGTACTTCAGGTAGTAAAGCAGGTGCAAGAAGAGGCAGCTCGCCAGCAAGCACCGCATTATGGAAAGGCGGCTGCGCAACAAATGCCGCCACCTCAACCTCACCTCCAACAGCGTCATACTCTACAAGGCGCTGAGCAGTGGGCTACCCAGAGATACCCAGTCAAGCCATTGCGCTTGCCCCATACTCTATCCTTGCCTCATCAACTGCCCCAAATGCACCCTCATCCTCATCCTCAGCACCCGAATCACCCTTCCCACCCACAACATCAGCAACATCCGCAGCTGCAGCAGCAACAAATCCTCAACCAGCAAAACACTCAGCAGGTCAGTTATATCACAATTTTATCATTATGTCTTCACAACTCAATTTTTATTAATGTTATTTAATTATTCGTTGTTTAACTGTGATATTTTTCAATTTTTACAGCAAATGATGGGCATAGTAGGACAGCAACAAGGGCAGAACCTTGGTCAAGCAGGGCAAGTAAATCAAACAGGCAATATGGGAGGAATGGGTGGAATGGTGGGCGTGGGTGTAGGATCAGGGGGAGCAGTGAGAGGAGTTGGCCCCATGGGTGGAGTAAACGCTGGCGTGGGTGGAGTAGCCGGTGGAGGTGGGGGTCCCGGCATCCATCACAAAGCCCTACAGCAGCTCATGGTAACCCTGCGATCACCCACCTCCCCCGACCAACAAGCTCAGATCTTGCAGATCCTCAAAGCCAACCCCCCTCTCATGGCAGCCTTCATCAAACAGAGACAGGTAAATATATGATCACACACTTACTGTTTTTTATTGTAAGCTTGCTGAACTTAAATTATGGATCAGTTTTAACCCTTTGCACGCAAACGCCACCATAGAGGAGGCATTTTATATGTGATACTTCAGTGTCACTGTTCGCCGTTCTGGATATCTAACAATCCAAATTATGCACACTTTCGACACAGCGATATCTAATATCCCAACAATTATTCGAAATGGCCATCTACTCGAAGTTCTCAGCCTAGCCAACGATTATGCATCACTGTTTGCCAAGTATCCACGTGTTTGTAATGAATGACGTAATACACATTTGGGTAAAAATGAAGGAAAACGTCCGCGACTTCGGAAATATGTCTGAAGTTAGCA
>JAGVSQ010000973.1:0-32674 GCA_022683975.1 Rhyacophila evoluta
GTTACGCCACGGTATACGCCCGCATAACGGGTGTGGAGATGTGGCGGGTGGTGGAAGGGAAAGCAAGCTAAGTAAGAGATGAGAACTCTAAAAAAAATATTTCACTTTAAAATATATTTGGCTAAAATACAATATTAAACACTTCAGGTATGATTTATAATGTCACAGTTGAAGTAAAATTGTAACCAAAATATCAGAAATTGAATTAGAAAAAATGCTTATTATCGAAAAAAAAGCTTGACGTAATTGCAACATGCTAAAAAAGTTAAAAAAAACAACCACCATTATACTGATGACAAATAAAAATGGAACAACCTGTGTTTATAAATAAAGTGTAAGAGACTATGGTAACTTTACGGTCAGAGCTATATGAAGTTATTGTGTATGGCAGAAGCGTAAAATAATATGATGTGTTTTTATAAAATTCCAGGTGACCTTATTCTAAGTGGATTGATATAATATAAACAGAAGAATCTTTGAGAAAAAGGGTCGAGAAATATTTATGGAAACATCAAAACACCAATGCGGTAATATTTTTTGTATCTATAGACGACATCGTTTTAAATTAATAGAAATTTGGTGAAGTTTTATAAAAATTTCAATCAATTAAGTGATGAAAGCCCAAACTATGTATACTTTTTTAACGTATATCTAAGTATGAGTTATTATTCGTCAATTTTATTATCTGTATAAACGAACGATAGGCATGGCAAGCAAATTTCATATTAATTAGTTTTCATATAACCGTTTAAATAAGTTTTGTATAGATAGAACAACAGCGACTCAAAATCATGATCGATATAACAATAGATAAAAATTTACTGCAGGATTTTTTTATTTGGATTGGTAACTACAAGAATTAAAAAGCCCGAGTCTCATTGAAATTAACTTGTGAAGTAACGTTTGAATTAGTATAACAAATATATTTATTTATTTTACTCACGCGTGCAATGCCTCGGTTCATCCGAAGAATCTCCACAATCGTTGACATTGTCGCAATATCTATTGACAGGTATACACCGTTTGTTGGTGCACAGATATTCAGACAGCTTACATCGTGTTTCCGGAGCTGGTTGCGTAGGCATCGGTCCTGCTGCGTCAGACTCTTGGAAGAGTCCACCCATCCAGCATATGAGGGAGAGTACCAGCGCTGCTGAAGCAAGCCATTCGGCGTCTGGAATAAACAAAAGGATTACATTTAAAACTCAATAATATATAATACCATATTACTACGTTGTCAATAAGTTTACATTGCATAATTCATATGCTTTATTATAATATAATATGTTAATTAATGAAACTGAGAGTCCTATGGGAGGTCGGACATATTTTCACAGAAGGAAATGAAAAGCTTTAGCTTAAAACACAACTATTTTAAATCCAATAAATTAATTTCTTTAAAAATCATATTTTTATATTTGAATTGTTAGTAAAATTTATATCAAAAACGTTATCAAAGCATGAATTGATTAATTATCTAAACACATCAAAGTGTTGGCCATTTACAAAAGCTTTGACGAAAATAGAATGATATCGAAATAATTACCACAATACATTTTTAGAGTTAATTGTTATAATTTATGAACATTAATCCCATGGCTTAAAAAACTGACATTTCTGATCTCGAAATCATTACTAATCTTTGATAATTACAAAATTGTAGATTTCTTTGAAATATAAATATAAAAATACGATAAAATTATAAATTAAATATAAATTTAAAATCTGTTTGAGAGAGTTTTTAAGCAATTTTATCTTGGTGATTGCAGACTGTCATTATAACTATTATATAAAAAATATTCGAATCAGTTTTTTTGGCACATACAATATATTAAATCCATTAATGGAATCGAATGGACACGTGAATCTATAAATGAAAAAAAAACGTATAATCCCGATCATCATTATTTCTTCGTAAAACGAATCGAATTAAGTCACAGTAGAAATGTCGACGCTTGGAAATGCTCCAAGCAAAAAAAATGTGGCTATCAATCATAATGTATTATATTTTCCGCGATGCGGGCAAGAGGAAATAAAAGAAACGGAGAGCGGTAGAAATAAATATAATTTTTCATTTTGTCCCCTTTTCCAGGATAACGATAAATAGCTGCGAATAAATACTCAAGATATAAACCATACACATACACACAAAATGTGAGTGACTGTTGAGTTTTTTAATATTTAATAATAAAGTATTGTTGGAAGTAATTTTTAATAAAATATAATCAATTTAGCTGTATTTAAAAACAAAAAAAACTTGCTCATTAGGAATTACTCAAAATATAAGCACTCAATCAGTAGAAAAAGCTATTCTACATATAATATTATAAAATACGAGAATTATAACTGCTTTTATTTAAATTAACGCCTTAAAAGCTTCATGTAATGAATCTTGACTTCTTAAACTTATTATGTTATTTATTTGAACCATGTTCGCTCCTAAATTAGAGCCTATGGATTGACATAATGTAAAGATATCCTTTCCGAAAATAAAATATATGGATCTCCGCAATGTGATGATATATAATAAATAGACAGATTATTTTTCACGATAATTTCTTGTCAGACAACTGAGCAATTGAATGAGCATCCAGTCCTGCATTTTCGGATTTTTTCTGACTAAGCTGATGTGGAAATTGAATCCGTATTCCCCAAAGCTCTAGGCACGCATGCTAACCTTCATGCTACCTATGAGGTAAGTGTGATATATTATAATTTTTTTAATTAGGCTTTAAGTACATTTTGAAATTTTTGTGGCGCCAAATCATCAATAAAAAAGAGAATTAATTCATAAATACGTACAAAAATAGTTTGTTGGTGGATAAATTACACAACAGAAACACATGTGTACATCTCTATTAATATTATCAAGTAACTGAATTCAGTTATATTTTAATAAAAGATCTGGTTTCATTAAAATCGATCATATTGACATAATTCGAGGTTTTATTTCAATGCATTTATAAAAAGTTAAAACAAGTCAATGGAAAAATATACAAACACAATCTTATCCATCACTTTAACCTTTTTGCTTAAAAATTAACGAAACTACAGCTATTAGAATAAATTAATGTTTATTAAAGAAATAATTAAAAACGATTTTTTTCGGTAAGCTATCTCATTCCGTCTAATGAATGTTGAAGAAAATAAAAGAAAAAAAAGTCAACAACTGCCAATTGTGACTTATTGATTACACTAGAATCATAATAAAAAAGACACGTATATAAACAAAAAACGGTTACCTAGCAACGTATGATTATAATTATGTTCTTATTCTTAGGTTATTGTTTTTACTGTTTGTGACACAAACACAAATTCGTATTTTATATTTACACTAGTATTATTGACTGATCCTAAAGAAAGGAGGTTATATTAATAAATGGGGATTGTATTTATTATGTTGTCAAATCACATTTATAAAACACAATATGTGTAATAGCGGTGATAATAGAAATAATTTTACTAGACACAAATAATGTATTAGAACCAAATAATACTTTATATATTGTATCAGTATTTCATAAATAGTATTGGAGATACATTTTCTATTATATTTTCGTCGTATATAAATAATTTGTTTCACAAAATTACATAATCAATAAAAAGATATTTTAGTGTGTCATTAAAAGTATTTGTGATATAATAATATTGAAAATATATTAGAGGTAATGTCATTATTTAAACACCGAAAAAAAAGAAAGATGGGTCGGACGATTATACAACTATGAGCTATTGATTTTTTTAATTGGCCTACTCTACACGCTGCACCACTGCCCTTTTCGGATACTAGATGGTAATATTACCATGTAATAACGTTAATTGAAATAATAAATCTACCATACAGCCTACCATAAGACTCAAACAGAATGTTAAATAGTAAATAATATTTAGGTGTTTGCAATTATTTTCTGAATATGTTATCAAGAAAAAATACTTTTCTTATGTAATATTTATATACCGAGATATGGACGCAATATTTTTTATAAATCTTTACAAACGTTGATAATGGCTATTAAAAAAAATGTTTTATGGCGTTTCTATCTAGGTAAATCTGATACCGTAAAAATTAATTTTTACCCGTAAAAAATATATAAGCTATTTTAATAAATAATATGTATTTTTATATATTTATGAAAGTCGTTCTATCTATTTATCGTTATTATGACTTTAATACGTTATATAGTTATATTGTGGTTGCTGATTTTTTTTAAATTTATCGATTCTCAGATTTAAAATAAAACTTCTATTGCGTCACATGATTAAATGTAAAAGTATCGTTAAGTTTACAAAAAAATCAAAATATACTCATATGAGGAAAACGTTTTGACAAGCTTGCGGTAAAAAATCATTGCATTTAAGGAAAGCTCTAAATTACTCCGAACTAATCTTTGACAACTGAGAGTGTTATATCAGGGTCCGATGAAAAAACGGGATATATGCGTATGAATTACTTAAATATTGATCCACATTGGACAAGTGATTACCAGTGTATATTCAACTAATAGGGCATCTCACCATCAATTCCAAACATCCATTATAAATATATCTAATTAATATTTTTGACTGATGGTGCTTGATGGAAATTGATTTTAAATTCTAAATTATTTAAAACTAGTAATACGCACATGGTCACAAATAGAAGTTCACCAGTTTTAAATAATTAAAAAAAAAAAAATGTATCTTATGCACGAATGGGTCGAATACTCACTGATTCAGTTCGGCTGCGTTAAGCGTAGTTTTAAACAATAATTTTAAATAAATAGTTTGTTATATTTTGTATTAAAAACGAATACCTTTTACATGTATTTTAAGTTTTAAATAATCAGCCATCAAATAATGAGAGTAGATACTAAAGATCAATTATTATGTAACATTACGAAGAACTTTTAAAAATATAATACGTATATCTAAGATATTATGAAATATTAACAGATTTCCAAGAGAAGCTTATCACATTTTATAAAAGATTATACTTCGCAAAAAGCTCGTTAATACTTCGTAATTATTTATAAGAAAGGAAGGCCGTAAAATACTCAGAGAAAACATGTATTTTTCATCGAAGCAGATTCCAATAATTCTTAACGGCTTAGTTTACGGTATAAGTAACTTCCTTAACTGCGTCCCTTTGCGAATTTAATATTTATGTTCCATATATTTGGTCCGATATAATATAGTTCAGAGCAGATACGTTATATTTGAAACAATATAATAATGTAAATTAGATATATTATTATTTCAGCCATGCAAACGTCGCAATGTTTTTACAGCTGACTATGATAAATATGCAAAATTTTTGAACAAATTTTGGAGGTCTGTTTTAATATTCTGATAACCAGTAATATATTATTGTTTGATTCATATTCGATTTGTTTGGTTACCTGTGTAGAATTATCAAAACAAAAAAGTTTATGGTAAAACATTTTTCCTCGATATATATAACTCACGAAATTACTACTAAAAATGATATGAAATATAAATCGATATATAAATGATGTATTACTTTCCGGTATCGGGTCTGTTTGAGTGATTTTACGGTATGTTGACATGGTAAATATTGTGATATATCAACAAACACAAAGTAATTTTGGATCAAAATACAGGTCACATATCGTTGCTTTCAAGAAAAACTAGCCAGACGTGCTTTTTTTTATTAAAAAAAAAAGATTTACTGAAAATCTTGCAATTTTTAATATCTAGAAAAAAAGCACCAAAATACTTTTGCTATATTTTAAATTGGAACCGATTCTTTTAAATTCATTAAATACCAAAAACCATACATTTGTATTATGGAAAAGTTAATTCAAACGTCCATACCTCATAAATTTGATTTTGTTAGTTAATGAGTTTTTTCTTGACGGCGTCGATATATGAAATACTAAAAAACACTAAAAATCTTTAAAAAATGTTGTATATTCTTTTCGTTTTAGTTTTAAAACATCATTTGTCTCAATTAATGTCAGAATACATCTTGATGAACACATCAAATATTTACGTCATCCGATGTGATTAATATAGTGCCGAATGATCTTTACAAGCATCTTTGCTGGTATAATTTCTTTTCCTCACACTACAGCTTACCCTCATCATTTTATTATAAATTAAATTAAGCAGGTATTGTTATCGTTTAAAATATAAAAAAATATCGAAAATAGTTATCATTAGCAGCCAACACTTCAACCATCATACTATACTTCTTTCGGAGTTGAAAATGGTGTCATAATTGAAAATACTACAAAGAAAACATATTCACTTGCACAAGTATAAGAAAATATACTGCCTCCTAGAAGCATAGAGACTAATATCTGCGCTTCGCATCCGAAGAATGTGAGTTTGATGTCCACATCTAATAATTTAAACAAATTTGAAAATGAAGGTGTGCTCATTAAATTTAACAATTGTCTCACAGCTAACTCTCGTGAAAAAATAATATGACAAAACATGTTTACACGTTACGACGGAGGTCCATGTTTTCAATTTTTGAAAGAAACATCTTCACACTGTGTAGTTACATATGCTCCACTTTAAAATATTATTCAACTAATATATTTCTACTAAGAAAATACTAAGTTAAGCAATTACCTTTTCACATTATTATGCACAAATCTTTTGTGTATCATATTACATATAATTGTAAAATGATGTTACGATATTTGCTTCGGTGACCAAATTATCAAATGTTTATATATATGGCTATTGATTCAAATTCCATGTTTTTATAAAGAATAACAATTTAAAATACAGAAATGATTGCACGATAGTTTTAACAATTATTCTATAGCCTTTTATCATAAAAACAATTAATCAAGCTGAGTTCTTCATTACATAAATCACATACTTCACATTTGGGGTGAAAATGGTTTAAAAAATACGTACAATAATTCAAATTAGAATATTCAACTCATGGAAAAAGCTCTAATCTGTGTAAGTCTGCGAGTAAATGTGCTGTTCTAATACAATTTTAACGAGTAAAGTAGAAAAGCCTAGTCGGTTATAAATATTTTTTAATTGTGGAAGTAGGCTTAATTTAACTTTTTCATATGAGGGGATTCCGAACTTTTCCCTTTCCGCATTAAGTCGTCGCTTAGTCACTCACGCAAGGTAATTTGAAAATAATTTGCATAGCAGTACAAACTTCAGAAAAGGGGTCGACATTTTAACGTATCCATTTCATTCAAAAAATTCTCCGGTTAAATATTATATTAAACTGAAAACTCTGAATAAGTTTTTTCATTATAATTTATGTCACATAATACGTTGTCCTATGGAATGTCTTAAATCGATAGTTTGAATGATACCGCATTACAGTAATTATTAAAGTGGAGAGTTTTTACAACATTTAAGTTCTTATATAAAAGTAAATTATGATATACATGATGCTATTTTTTCATGGAAATGTAAGGTTTCCTAATAATCTTTTACATATTAATAACTTGAGTATAAGCATATTACCGTAGAATTTTTTAAGCTCGTCTTTTTTTATGTAGTTGTCTTTCAAGTAAATTTTGGTCGTCTCAGGATTGAACTATATTTTATTAACTAAAGTATATTAATTAACTGTACTTATTGTAGTGGATTAAAATTCAAAACATAGTATAGTTAATGAGTGGCCAATTTATCAAACCAGACAGCAGTATTTTTTATGATGCATTTTGTATGTTTACAATAAATTAGACAATTCGATAGTCTAAAGTTTCAATTTCTCATATTGTGAGACATAATTCCATATAATATTTTCCATATCAGCATTTATATTTATGATATAAATGTGCACAATTTTTGTAACCTTAACAAACGTTGTCTCTAATAGCTGAATTGAAAATAAACCCCGCATCAGTAAATTATACAGTACCAGAAAACAAATGTACAGACAACATACATTTTTACGTCAAAGTAATATATATTATGCTAGAAACGAAGAATACAAGTGACAGTAAAACATTTATAACATACAATATACTAAGATAAATATTCTCATTGTAAAGTTATAAATGCAAAAATCTGTTTAAAAAATGATCAAACAATATTAATTCTTCCAAATTGGATTGCGATTTTGTTTTTTAAGTTAATTCTATAATTAATTTAAATTATATTACATGTATAAATACTGCAAAAAAACTTACTAACGTATGGATTTATAGTCTTTTTTTTAAATAAATGAACAAATTCTATCGGTCTTTTTGTAGATGTTATCAGTAACATAAATTTTCCAAACATGTTTTTTTATAAATTGAAAAAAAAGAATATTTACAACATTTCATATTAAACTATCTCTTTGACATATTTTGTAAAAGAATTCGAATATAATTAGTCGGGTTTGTTTCATATAAAAAACCCTAGAAAGAATGTCAAACACTATGGATTCACTTTGTTCTTTTATGTCACGTATGTCTAGTAAAAATGCGAAATGCAGGAGGGCTGGAAACGGAATAAGTAACGTAAACGATGTTGGCGTATGGTTTTTATTCCATCATTTTTATTCAACGAATTCCATAAGAAAAAAAGAAAAATATATATGTACACTGATATTTTCACAGCACGAAAAGAATCTACACAAAATATTAAAGTAAACAAACAAAATACATACATTCATAACTACACAACTTTAATATAAACTTTTGTATAAAATATATATAATGTAAACTTTTGTTTCAACTGTTTGGCAAAATATATTTGCTGCTTAAAATATTTTTTTTAATATGTTCTAATATGGTTTCATGGTGTTTTACTATTTTATCTAGTCATCTAACAATGATGCAAAATGTATGGTACAAACAGGAAAATACTGTCGAATTATATGTCGATTTCGTCGTATTACTGGCAAAAGACGTTAAAGTAAAAAGGTGAGTTTTGAGATAATCTAGTTTTAATGTTTGAGTCTCTCCATTAAATACATTTCACGACAATTTCTTAATAACAGAGAGACTCAAACATTAAAACTCGATAATCTTAAAAAAATATACCTTATTATTACAGTACATATCGTCATCATTCTTCGAAAATCAGATATGTACAAAAAATGTAAACTGAGATAAACCAATTTAAATTTTTAATTATGCACTTAAACACTCTGAGTTCTGGATGTAGGTATATATTTACCGTACACAGTGATAATAAACTAATCTTCTTGGAAATTGGAAATGTTAACATAAGAGAACTAGCCTTTAAAAGTAATCTTTGATCAAAATAGACTAAACTGCTTGTCGTAGAACGACGATGATATGATCAAAATAAAAATATTTATTGCGAAAAATAGCTGTATGTTTTTTTACAGCTTATAAAATGAATATCTATTCTGAATTAAATATGACACAGTAAACTTTTTTCTATTGATATATCTTTTATAGCGAAATCGAAGAAAATATTTTTATAAAAATAAATTTTTCACATGACACAAAAAAGACGATGAATAGTTGAGTGCTTGAATTTGTTATTCTACTTTTGAAAGAACGAAAAGGGGATAAAAAATATTTGGAAAACCATGTTGCGAAGAAAAATAGTTCAAAACAACATGCCAGATAAAAAATGAAATATTAAGATGATAAAATACAATATATTTAGTATTTGCAAATATTCATATCGCTTGTTAATGCGATAACGTTGTGTCAAAATTATATATTTGCTCAAAAAAATACAATAAAAATTTGATATAATTTCATTTAAAAAAAACGATGTTATATGTAATAAATTATGGATGTTTAAAAAAAAAACAACTTCGATTAAATAATTTTTAAAAATTTCATTCAAATACTTATATATTTACATAAAATTTTGTTAAAATATATGGATAACAATATCTAATATATATATATCATCGCCAATATTGCAGGAACACCTATCTTAATTTTTTGGCTTAAATAACTTTGTAGAGTAAGGTTTTATTTTTTAATATTTTTTATATCATTGGCACATTTTTGTATTAATGTGTTTATACAAAAATGTGATAGTTATACAAGAGTTTAGAAAAATTGAATTTATACTTTACAAAGAGGCTTAGACGAAAAAATTCTGATTCGTGTTCTTGCAATATTGACGACGATATGTTACATTACAACTGAGTGAGAGAGTGTTTGAAAGTCACAAAATCCGAATGTATATTTACAATATGTACACTTTTGTTACCTAATTTGAATGTATGTTTTTTTTTTTTTTAATTTAGAAGTAAAAGTTCAACTTAATAGTAAAGTATACTTGTGTATTTGCTTCTATGAGTTTTTAATATCGAAAAAAATAAGTTAGCGGGTATAATTTTTTTGCTGTAAATTGAAAAGTGATTTTGTAAAACCCAAAATAAATTAAGTTTCAACTAAATGAATGCACATCTATTCCAAAATGAAAACGGCCGCTATTTTGAAACCTCAGGTAAAACAGGCAGTTTTTTCTTCTCAAATTAAAAAATTTAAAAATTCACGTTACGCAATATGAGTTTCGTAAATTGTATGCTTATACCGTTCAATTAAATACGTTGGAACACCTGCCCACTTTGAAATTCACTCGCTTCCTATCAAAAACTCTGCAAACAAACTCAAAGTAAACTGTGCTACCGTAATCCTCTGAATCCATACAAACTTATCACTTTGTCGGATAAACAGGGATGTTCTAATTCAGCATATTATCGGATTAATTTTCTACTATTTAATCCGCCATCTGAAAACAGATTGAAAATTCAGCTAATTCATAAATCGGCTTAAACAAATGCGTAAAAGAACGATTAAATTTAGTTATTAAATTTACAACTGAAGATTTTTATTATGAATCAAAACCCGTCCCATTTAACCATACTTAATAATCTTTAAATTATACGAAAATTGTAGAATAATAAACCAACTAATTATCCATCCATCACTGGTAATAACGAGAACATAGAAGAGATGTTTATTTTTTTATTAAATAATTTCCGTCCATTATTGTCGTTTTAGATGTGAAGAATGAAGCCTACACTTTTTGATATTAAAGTTGGAGACATACAAACCTTGAATGTTTTTTAGTAGTAATTTTTTTTTTTCAATGTAATGTCTAATACATGTGCATCGTATTTAGTAGCTTATTCAAAGAGAATTTCCCAAAAGCTCATCTTACTGTCTTCAAAGAGAACTTATCTATTTTTAACCTTTTTTAAATTCATTTTTCAAAATATATTTCTAATACTATGGGTCAATTTTAAGCTTTCACTGAGAGTGACAATCTTAATTATTTTTTATGAACAGTGGTAACAGTTTCATTGACGTCATTATGTATAATTTTTGTCTTATATTTAGATCAGAGTTCATTTGCTTATAAATCAAATACAAGTATTATAGTTTTATAAATTAACATACATTGACTGTTAGTTATCATGATTTATTGCTTATACATTTATTAGTATTATTTCACTAAATTCCTATTGTTGTAATATGATACATTTAATATATTTCTACAATATATATCAAATACGTTTGGTTGAATTGTGTTATTAATTAATAACATAACAGAATATAATAGTATTTTTAAAAATCATCCCAAATATTATGCTTTATGATATACTGCCACTATTTTCAATTACTTTTTGAGACTAACGAGAGTCTTTAATCATACCAGATAACTGTGTAAAGTGTTGGTGATCGTCGAGTAATAGTATTTTTTGTCACCATTCATTGCTGTGCAACCTCCCAAGTTATGTTAATAATATAAATATATTAAAGGTTATAGAGGACAGTTACTTATTTCCCATCAATGAGAGACAAAACAATCAGACATAGAGTTTATGGTATATTCTAATGCTATTGGACGCTGAGATTTATTCAACGACTATTGATTGCCTCAAACTTAACGTTTCTTATTCATTTCCACTTGAATTTTTGGCATGCTTAATTGTACTGATCAAGTTTTAAGTGCACGCATTTCAGTGACGTAATTCTTTATCTGAGAGCGTTTGTTATCATCTTTGTTTTGAACTAGTTTTTTCCAAGAAAGTCTTTACATTACAGGAACCCATAATATGTTATTTTTTACAGAGCAGATATTATTGTATTGCGAAGGTACATATATTCCATTTATAGGACAAAAAATATTGACAACACCATTTCAATATCCAAGTAAAAGTTTTTCTTCATATCTCTAATGGTTGTTTTGTAAACACAGTTCATAGATGTTTCTTGTTCACAAAGCATTTTCCATTCCCGCGTACGTAGCATATATTATAGCATACCAAAATATAGATAATAATCAATTTGTACGGTAAATATGTGGATATGGATCGAACAGAAAGCTCGGCCTTTTAACGTGAGTTAGTATGAGCTATTTACATATTGGCCATTAGATTACAAATAAGCTCTTCGATTCAATATATGGTAAGTAACCAAATTGAATTGAATGATAAATGAAGATACCTAATGTAATGTGTTTTAAGCAAAACCTTTCAGTGATAGCATGGTATCATCACAAAAAATTAACTTTAGATATTACTTTTAATAAGAATGGTGCTTTATTGAAACTGATTTTTTGACGAAAACCGTTTAAAATTTATAAATATACAAATGATTTGTTATCCACTCTACGAATCTTTCCTTTCAGTGGCTTTAGCTTTTGGTTGTACTATGTTTGATATATAATGTGTAAGCTCCTACCCATTTACTTAAAAATAGTAAATCAAATAAACTTATGTATCTTTACAAACTAAACTATTTTTTAACCAAAATGAATATCAATACAACCCTCTGCTTACTCATTTACATATTTTTACTAAATCATTTAAAATATAATAAAAATTTCAATAGTTGTATGACAAATTAACTAGATAGTGTGTCTTCCATTCTCTT
Organism: Rhyacophila evoluta; assembly: GCA_022683975.1. Taxonomy (NCBI): domain Eukaryota; kingdom Metazoa; phylum Arthropoda; class Insecta; order Trichoptera; family Rhyacophilidae; genus Rhyacophila; species Rhyacophila evoluta. The sequence goes on from JAGVSQ010000973.1 coordinate 12,795, forward strand.
GTTTGTTTTCCTCGTACCTAGTCGTAATCATATAGTCGTATACTAAGAAGTTATATATTGAATGATAATATCTTCAATACATTATATTAATTTGGCCAAAGAGTTACAATGTCCCCAAGTGTACTGAAAATTTGTTTGATTAATTAATTACTCGTCACTTGCTTTATTCACTTAGAAATGTTAGAATCCTCGCCATGTGATACGGCACTGTAGTAGTAAAGAGTACGACAAAGAAGTGAATCGAAATAACTAACGGCATTTTATTCTGTTCATTAAAGCTTTTTTATCATGCCCGCTCCGAAGTTGGAGCATATACGCGATGTGAAGATGTATACTCCAGGAATCAAATATATATATGAGAGGGATATTTCCAAAGTGAACTTATTTCAATACACCAAAATTTAAAGGGGAAGATTTTGAGTAAGTAATCGTTGTATAATATAACCATTCAACATGCAAACCAGTAAAATAATACATATATCGAAAACAAAATTAAGTAATAAAAATATGGCATGCGGTGATTTTATACAAAAATACGTGACCAAAATGTTCAATTTAAAATTTAGACATAGACTCATATGAATTTCCAACCTGTCCAAATATTTCCTGACAGACTTTTTCACAAAATAAGTTTGTCAGCCAATCGCTAAATCCATTCAGTACTACATATCTGAATTTTAAAAATAAAGCAGATGTGAGAATCGAGGCGTATACGCTAACTTTTAGGCTACATGTGAGACTTTTCAAAGGTATTATAAAATAAAGTAATGTTTAATTTCACTAATTTTCTTTACGGTTGACAATATATACTTGATTGAGAAAATTGATGGAAATTTTCAATGATTAAGTTAAGGTATTGTTACTATATGAAATGAAAATCAGAAAATACCGCAATGGTGTAATCTGGTTTATTTGAGTGAAAGAAAATTAATGAGGCATTGTTGATAATCCTAAGTGCAAATTACTTTTCACGGAATCAATACAATTTATATTGAGAAGGGTAACGTTTGGAAATGTTTATTTATGTGCGTGATTTCTCTGAAAAATACAAATGTTTTCTTTCAAATAAATCATTGCATTGTTCACGCTCACACGAAGACGACAAACATGAGTAAACACAATTTTCTTTGTACAAAAAAATACAATATAATGTATTATTTTCCTTTAATTCATAAAATACTTTAATCTAGATTTCGTCAAAGATAAACTTTTCAGATATATCAAACGCACTGAAGAAGAAAATTATTTTTTCGTAATACTGTATTATTACCCTCTATTAAATACATGTATATCTACTGAAAGCAAGATTATTTAGCAATGAGTAGAAAAAGTGAAACCTTAAAAAATGCATGAATCGGAAGTCTTTTAGGGTATAAAATATGCATTTTAATCAAATCTGATCTAAATATATGTATATTACCAAATATAATACCATATAAAAATATTATCTATTTCAACACTTTTGGAAAAATATTTTCTTGTTCAGGACAAAAATGATGATTCAGCATTTTTTTCTATCAATTTTTGGAGACATATGAAGACATCTTGATGGAGGTCGATTTTATTTGAACGAAAATAAGAAAACAATAAAGTTGAAGGACCAAACACAAAGCCTTTCTCCAAATTAAAACAGATCTTCTAAGCTAGCCGTCAACATGTTGAATAATATTGTTGACCTGAAAATATTGAATCAATAGTAGATAACGCTCCAATATTTTGATCTTTCCTGGCAGCTAATACAATTATTCGCAATTCGCAGCGGATATGAAATATTGCGACCATATCCGGCCAAATTTTGTTCACCAATCAGAAGGCTTTAGGACTCCGTTACGTGGAGAGGCTTCAGTAGGGACCGAATCTAGGAAAATCTATTAAAAAAAACTATGAATTTTTACCAAAAAATTAAATATACTCTAAATTAATTTATATTATGTTTAATTACGATCACGTAATTATCAGTATTTTACTAGCTTCGGTGGTGACAACAATTTGATTTACTTTGGCTTAATTTGATGTTTAAAAAAGATAAAACCGAATTTATCATTGAATTATTTCAACAACTAAATATAACCGTGTCATTGAATTTACTTTCTATATATGGAATAATTTATACTTATTAGATTGTGGAGTGCACATATTATACTTAGTAAGCGGTCTCGTTTGGATGCTGGTGATTGTGAGTTCAAATCGCGTAGCTGCACAAACTTGATAATTGACTGACAATCAAACCTCCTGAAAAAAAATATTAACTTGAGTTTTAAGTTTGTGGAAATTTTTGTGTTTTAAAATTAAAGTGGACTTGCATAAAAATACACCATGCCATTACTTACGTTAACTTCTGCTATGGTTCGTTTTTGACATCAATGTTTTAAAATAGTAGTAAGTATCGATATAAAAAAGATGTCATGTTTCTCTTTACTATCATGCGAAATGCTTATAGCCGAACTTTATTACAGTTTAGTAACGATAGCAAAAAAATCGATCTATGTATGTGAAAAATAGCCCTTTATGGTAAATTTTCACACCTTACGTACAATTTTTAACATATTTATAAAAGGAAATTTTGGTTTTTCTAGTTTTAATTCGTAAATATTAATTATAAATATTAAATAGCGACACAATAAGATTTTATCTATTTTCTTTATCTTTTAGATGCTGCCCTGGATAAGGTCTCTGAGTTACAAAGCCTCTCCGTGTGTCAGTGTAATTTATTTAAATGTCTAATTTCCATTTTTATTGGATCGTAAAGCGAGCCGTGTTCCAGCAAATTTCTCGCTCATAGCATGAAAAGTAGGCGGCATTTCGAACACTCATGGGGGAGTCGAACGGTAAACAATGGTGGTATTTATTGCTGTGTGTTGACATTAAAATCAACCACAGAATGGGGTTTTTTATTTGACATTCGATTATTTTTTTATTTGATTCATAAGCGCTATTCCAAAATTTTGACAGACTAATTTTCGTAAAAAAAATGAAAACCTTTATAAAGAAACCATAAAATTTATTATACCGTGACAATGTGATTGATTATTTTAATCGGAATACTCTTCAATTACCAATATCCAGTTCACATATATGTTTGTGAAAGAAATTATTTTCTGCCCTAAAGTGATCGTTTCACATATGCAAAAGTAATATATTATATATGACTAGCCATGCAAAATTTTTGGTGAAAAATCACTAGAATTACTAGATTTTTTCCACCATACTAAACTAAAATAAAAATCCTAAGCTTTTTCTGAAAACTATAAAACTAATAAGGTTTATAGATATTCAGCATTTTCATCATATTTCTATATCTGTCACAATTTATGGAAATAAACTGAACTTTTCTCCTCATTACAAATAACAACCAATATCAAAGCTAATGAATTATATTTTTTTAATGTTACCATATTGCATCCTAGACAAGTCTCATTTAATTTTACATAATTTTCTGTTTGTTACTTTTACTTAATTAAATATAATAAATGTATGATTATATATTATATATACAAGTACAATCAATAAAACAATATGAGTGTTATGTAACATGATTTATCGTAGTGCTTTTATAGATGTTTTCACAAAAATCGTTAACTGTACTGAAGATTAAATCATACATCATCAAATTCTTATAAACCCTTATGCATCCATGAAATTTACACCCGTGACTTCCGGCACCTAAACACGCGCTGTTGCCCATTCAGGTACTTGAAAAACTTAATTACGTGAGGCTATTATTAGACATATTAAATAAAAAAAACTTTTTTACGATTGAGTATCTATCTTAAACATGTCAAACAATTCAAAAGCTTCTTAAACTTCAAAAGGGGAAGCTTGTTTATATACGTTAGACAACTAAACGATCATTTTGAATAATAAGATACATTTAATCATTATTTCCTTCTTTGAACATTTCTATTTTGTTGAATTACGTTAAAAATACAGTTTATGTTTATTTGAACGTCAATTAATCATTCCAGTATGCATTTAACTCTGCATTAATTAAAAGAGAGAACATAGCTATTTCTGGAGAATAGTTTAGTATTAGTCGTGAAGTAATGAAACAAAAGCCTTTAGGTGTTAGTGTAGTGTTTTTCATTAGCTTTCAGTGCCTTATATCAAAGCGTACTTAGACTCTAATATACACCTGCTACTGTGGTTTTGTTGGAACAAAATATTATTTACTTAAGCGATGATATAAAAGGTATAAAAAATCTCACACAAGCGAGTAAAGAAAATTAAAATACCTCTTTTTAAATAAATAAACTCAACTTTATCAATTTAAATTCGCCGAGTGTAAATATACATCTTTTTACCAGCGAGTTTAAATGCAAATAAGAGATATATACAAATCGTTATAAAATATATTTTTATCAAATATTTTCTGCTAGAAATATTTCTCACTCTGAATTTTACTTAACATTTAAAAACGGTCTCAAAAAATATATGATCTTAAGTTTTCTAGTATATTATTTTTACAATACATGTTTTTACACCGTCGCATTTTTGTTACTTGAGTCACAGATTCTAATCCCATTTATAATTTTATTGCACTTGCTGGGTTTCCACGTATTTTATGATACTGGAGTGACAGAAATTAATGAACGGCTTAAACGGCTGCTAATTGAATTACCGGTTCCTTGGTAGAAATTTATTTAACTGTATTTACATATGGAATATATACATTAATTAAATAGGGGAATTCGCTTCAACATTAGATAAAGCGGAGAGTTTATAATTATAGTTTATAACATAGTGTTACATGCTTATATTATTCTTATAACATTAATTTAATAATTTTATCTGTAAAATTTATTATTCATAATTATTCAAGCTATAAATGATTTAAGATAAATGATATTATCGATCTGGCTGTTACAAATACAAAATTTTCTCTTTGTTTTCTGCTCGTATTAGTAAAGTTTTTTAAAAATTTTAAAGTTTCGCATTTTACAAAACAAATTAAGCGATAAAAATGACACTGATTTATTTCCTGATTGGGATTCAAATTATCAAACATTATAAATGGTTCTTGAAAAGTAATGTGTTTTAATAAAATTCACACTAGCTATACAGCAAAACATATAATATTAAATAAAATTTAATTCAATATATTATAGTTCATTTTAAATTTTCCTTTTTCTTCTAAAATAGGGTAGTTATTGTTGTATATCATAGCAAAACTAAGACTTACGGCGGTAGTTTTATAAAGCATAAACACTTACGCGATAAAACTATAGAATTACTAAAACTTCGACGATAAAAGATCCATTTTCAAAAATCATTCACGAAGAAAGTGGCGACATCTTTCGATCTGAGACAACAATAGACTGCATGGAGCTTTTTAAAAGTGGCAGCGAAAGAAAACTTCGACCCATTAGACATTATTGTCATATATTCAAAGCTTGCAAAAGTTTTCTTCGCCTGTCATTTGCAGTGTTATTAATTCGGTGCGAATGCTTTCTATAGTGCAATTCTTCAAAATAATAAACATATGAACATAGAAGAAATAACTCAGTAAGAGAAAATAATTATTATTCAATATTAAAACTTCAGAGTAAAAGTAAGTTGATTTTTTAAAATTATGTGTAAAAATCGTAAAATTAATATTTTTTCCACCATTATAACGTACTTGTGCATATTTAAAAGGTGTTCCTAAAAGGTAATATTTATAAATAAAAATAAAGGCATTGATTTATGTATGAAGTGGCTTACAAAAATACATTGCTGTCTCGTGGTAAATTTTTCAACATTTATGAGTATATTGTTTCACAAAAGCGAGTAATTGACACAGTTATTTACAAAACATTACACATTCGTTATTCCAGAAAAAAGTCAACGCTTAGAAAATATATCACACTTTTGTTCTGATGTATTTTATTGTTAAGTTTGAAGATATAATTTTTATTAAATTCCTCATGGGAAAAGCCACCAGAGCCGAGCAATTCTAGTAAGATCGACTAATCGCGCACCACACAAGAGCGCCTAAATATAACAGGCGCCTTTAAATGAGAAATTAAAATAAATTCGCAAGTATTTTTGCGTCCATGATATTTGCACAATGAAAAAAACTAAAACACTGATAAAAGTGCTAAACGGATAAAAAGATACATATGCGTATGCTAAAAAACAACATAGTTTTCACGCAGTAGCTCTATAGTTGTAATTTTTCTATATAAGTTTACAAACTATAATAATGAATTTCAGTAAAGTTTGAAGATGCAAATTTTTTTTTGACAAGGGCGCTTCCTACCCACAGCATGGCAATGAATGATATCAATAATAATATTTTTTATTAGAAATAATTGCATTGCGCTAAATATACAAACTTTCTTAATCATCTTGGGAGTTTTCAAAAAAAATGTTCGTCGCGAAGACAGAAAACGATTTTTGCTTAGCGTTCATTAATTAAGATTAACACTTGTATTTTTTACATTTCAGTAACAATCTGAAACTTTTCACAATTTGACATACTATTTAAAATACTACAAAATTACATTAAATTAACTTTAAAATATAATTTATGTATAATACTTTTATTAATTTAACTATTTTAAACAACTTAATTCTAATACTTAGAAAGTTTTCATTACAGGAGAAAACTCACGTATTTTATTTTGAGGAAACCGGTTTAGGTTAAAAAAATTAAACTTTGGTATTTTTTCGATACAATTGATTTTCACTAAAGTCAATATTTTACTTTAACAAAATGAAAAAATAAATATTGTTTTATTACTGAACAAAGGTTTAGTAATAAAATTTACACCATGATTTTTGATAATGTTTTTGTATTACATAATGGTTGATAAGATAAGACCAAGTCATTTACATATACATGTAATACATAAGTTATCCAAACGATCAGTATGTTTCGAGTTGTTTCATATCACGATGCCGCATTGTTTTCACCATCAATCTTATTCACGCTTATGTGATAGAACCTTGGTTTTTCTTTTCTCCATAATAGCAGCGGTTCGTGCAAGTTATGACTTTTGGTCGATGGTTATCAGTCACCAGTTATCATAAAAATGTAAGAAGTTTGCAGGGCTATGCAAGGTATCTTTGTAAACCAAATATCAGAGTTGGTAATTTTTAAACCACAAAAAACCACACATTAAGCAATTATTTAAATTAATAAAAAAATAAACGTTGAATATTGAGAGTTGTACAAGTTTTACTTGTCGTTCACTACCTAATATTTTAATGTATTCAATTTAATTACAAATTGTATCGGTAACCTAATTTTTAAGCTGCTTAAGGATAATTTGGAGATCATAAATTCAAATTCTATGGCTAGATAAAAATATTCTAAAAGAATCGTTAACATTGGTATGAAAAATACTCAGTCAATAAGAGTATTAAGAAATATTGTTAATATATAAATACAACAAGTATTTAATTTCCGTTACTAGCTTATAAAAGACATCTATTACTTGATTGATTGCTATGATTACAAAATATCTGGATTCAAGTTAACCTGAAAAATAATATTCAAATTTTGATAAAACAAACTTACTTAATCTAACCTTAACCAGACGCTAAGCAGATATAAAACAGATTGTCAATTAATAATTAATAATTGCCTTAATTTAAAGAAATATACCATATTAAATATACTGTTATATATGATGTTTAAATGAAGGATTTTTGTATCCTTGTAATTAATACCGACCTAGATAAATGTGATATTGGAAAGCCTTATTTGAAGCTCATAAATATCTTTTTACTATGCCATACTTGTGATATTGGAAGGATGCCAAGCCGAAACTATGACTGTATTCTAACACTGGTTAACCTCTTTTCTAACGCGGTCTAGTTAACGATGCACTGCCAAATTCTACATTATATGACATATTAAATTGGGTACATACTCGTATTGCACTTTAAAATAAAAAAATATTTTACTTAGACGAGTTTTTATAATTTGAGCTATGTTGAAAGGGGTAACAAAAAATGCTATTGTTACTTACGTTCATTCCATTTATCATAATTGTGGGTTATTAAACGCTTATACTTGTGAATCGCATGAAACTTAAAGCTGCCTTCTCAATTCTTAGTAATGAATAGAAAAAAAATGTTTTAATGCACGAGAACCATTAAATGCATGATAGCTATAGTAAATGGTCATGGAAACTCGTCAAGGTAAAACAAATATTTTAAATTTTTTGTAGATTTTTTTACGTTAAAGTAAACGTGGCGATTTTTTTTTTCATAAATGTCACATTGTAGATTTTACGAAATGGAAAATTACGTTGTATAATTTAATCTACCGTATGTTATCTTAAAAACTAAATACGATTTTAAAATGAACCATAAAAAAATCTAGAAAGGCTTACGATTACAATATTTCATCATTTTTATAATAAATCATTGTGTGCATGTTAAATTATGTATATTATACTGAATCAATTTTTTTACAGGATTATAAGATGTGTTCTTCAATAATCAATACATATACGACATTGTAAGTAGTTTTAGTAGAGTTTTTCTGTTTATAAATTTGTAATTGACTTGCTTTCCCTTCCAAAACTCACCAGGTATCCACATCCATTATGCGGCCGTATACTGTGGCGTAACGAGCGTGAGATACTATTCACATCTTGGTTGGCGTCCACTGGAATGCGCGTGATTCATATTCTAACTAATTATGCACTGTTACTATTCAGTCTTATTCAGAAGAAACTTTTTCGTTCGCTGTAAGATTTAACATTTTTTTCAAAAGTTACCCCTCGCAGAAACCAAGTTGCGATGGCTTATTTATCTCTATATTAATTAATTGACTATTTAAATTAATGATAGTCTTCTTCCATTATAGATGATGCAATGAAATCAAAAACTACACAAATAAAGTAAGCTCAAAGTATTTTAGGAAGTAGATCATCGAACGATTGAAGGTTCTCTTATAACAGTGTATCAATTATCAACTTTTAAAAATCAACGAGCAGCATAAAATTTCATGATTTTTTTAAAATCTCAAATTTTATAGCTGAATTCAAAATTCATTTGTTAAATCATGTATATATTGTTCTCAGAGCGAATCTTTTATTTCTACGAAAACTAATATTTAATATCCATAACCAGATGACTCTACTAGCAGAATTGGTGTAACTATATCGTACAAAAAGTTCTTCATATTTCTAATATAAATATTAATTATTGAATAAAGCACATAGTATGTAAATAAAAAAGTTTTTAATAATATCCGTTAAAGCGAAAAGCTCCGAGTATGGCGGTAAAAAATAATCTGCTATAAAATATGAATCTGTTAAATGAAGACCGCATACTGTGTATATAAATATTCATCCCATATTTAAACAAGCCGCTCTCGTTTTATAATTTGCCAAGCATTAAATTGTTAATGGTTCCATTACGCCTCAAAGTTGGGTAGTTGAAGGAGATTCATCCCAATCCTTTCACTGGCTCTATTTTTTGCTGAAAAACCTCTTTTTGCTGGTTTCCACCCATTTCGTTGTTATGAGAGCAGTATAGTACACATAGTTTTCAGTTCTAGTTCCACCCTCCCCACTAACTAAAACAGTGCTTTGAAACCTTTTTTTCATTCATGTTATATTTTGGAAAATATCCAAATATAAGGAAACAATTCTATGTTCTTTTTAACACCTTCAGTGAATGAATCCCGATAGCGTAGAGGTTAGATTAGGTTAGGTGCACGCCTTGCAATTCAGAGAGAACTGATTCGATTCCCACATCTGTAAGATTTTGCGTAAGCTCAAAATGCAAGAATAAATGCCCATTGGGCTGAGCAATTGTCTGACAAACAATTCTTGCAAAAAATAATCTGTCAAGACGTCTTCACATTGTGGATATCCATATATTATACTTCACTTTTAGGGTGAATATCTTCACACTGTGTAGATCCATATGTTTCACTTTGGGAGTAAACATGGTATAATATATGTATTTAAATAGTTATTGTAACTGTTAGCTTAATCATCAATTCTGAGGTATGAGATAAAAAAACTCTCTTTTCAACTGTTTTTAGAAAATATTTGCGGTTTTTATTTCTGACAAAAAAAAATAAACAATACACACTTTTAGAAAATAACATGTTTCACAAAAATCATTATGGCTAAAAAATGAACACCTCACCTACTAGTGCATCAAATACTATACAACAAATTCAATGCAAACAGTATTGTCTAATTTTTTTTTATTTTCAATTTATACTTCATCTAATAACAATGATTACATGTTTTTCATATCAACGAAGGAGTCGATAAAAAATTTCAAGTTGCACAAATATTTATAAATGTAAAATTGAAAAATATATCACGAAACAGTTTTTGCCTACTGATAGACAGTCAATCACTATTTTATAGCCATTTGGTATATCAAATATAAATACACCTTGACTCGGTATATGCATAAAATTACGATGCATTTTATATGGCAATTTGAGCAAGTATAACCGGTTGCAGATCTCTGCAATGCTACGGTTTGATGGCATTTTAGCTGCGTAGACATCTCAAAGGAGCTTTTCAGAGCTCTCTGAAACTGTGGGCACTCAACTTAAGCGTTTGCGTATAATGATGGTTCAAAACTTAGGAAGATTATAAGTTTCTTCGCCTTTTCGTGTCAAAATCTTGTTACAAACTATCATTTACTCTGAATGCGGTATATTTACAAAACAAACAGAATAAAGTCTTTAAAATCACATCAAGCTTATTATTACAAACATCGTAACATTTTGTATGAGTATTTTTAGCATTATTGACATAGTTGTTTTTATTCAAAAAGTTGGTATATACGATATCAAAAAATAAAATAAAAAAAAGTTCATCACTAAAAACTTTTTCAATATCGTTCAATAGTCTTTGAAATGCAAATTTTTCTATGGTAAAAAAACAAATGCTTGGCATTAATTCATTTTTCTTTTATCTTTTTTCTTTATTCTCAGACCAATTGGTATTGTAATGTTAGTATTACCAATTTTGAGCACATAGATGGTTAAAAGAATAATTCTTATAAAAATACGATTCTTCATAATTATTCAACGATTTTTATCGTATGTTGTTGATTGGTATGTTCTGCTCTCCACTTGTGTAGTAAGCATGAAAATAACAGATTTTATACGTAAAATATCGAAGGCTCAAAATTACGAGTTGAAGCATGTTTCAACTTAATGAATCAAAAAGAACTAATACACAACAATTTCAGTGAGGAAAATAGCCACGGACGTAATTTTATTACCACGTAACAAAAGTTTGGTGAATCAGTTTCAAAAGCAAAAAAATAGCTATTTAAAACCTTCAAACAAAGCACAAAGCTCCTAAAAAGGAGATTAAATTTGTGCTTTAATCTTCTTTCTAAACTTCAAACAACTTTTCAAGATTTTACGTCTGTTTAAAACAAAAGTTTAGTCTTACAATCAATCAAAAGAAAATATTTGTAGACGTACCTGAAAATACATTATATTGCATATAAAAATAAATAACTTGATTCACATAATAAGCTTTTGCACGTATAAAAACCGATTATGATATAAACAGTAAACTACGATTTGTATTATTTTAATACCCACCACCATCATCATTATATGTCGTAAAACTAAGCTTAAATAAAGTGTTTTGTGAGTTAAACTATTAAACTAGTATTGCACTGATTTTTAAAATATTGTAGCTATTTGTTAAATTTAATATTTACTTCTTTTAGTGGTTCAAAGGTAAGTGCACCCTCTTCAGTTCTGAAGGTTGAATGTTCAAATGAAACAATTGCTAAACATTTAAAAAAATCTACAATACTGATTGCCTACCAAGCGAATCAAATTATTGTTATCCAACTATTGGTTTGAATACCTGTCGAGCGTAAAAATAAGGGTTGTATTTCCAAAGCGAACTTATTTCAGTATGCTTAAATTTAAACAATTAAAAAATTATTCTCATATAAAACATTTTAAAATTCATTTCTATGAAATATTTGGCACGTGGTCGTATGTTAAACATAGGATTTAGTAAATGGATTCATTAAAAAATAGTTATAACAGTTATGATATAAATACTGTATACATTCTATGTTAAATTTCTTAAAAAATATAAACTTCTATAAATTTGTTGTATGAGCTTTTATTTAAAAGGATCTTGTTAAGCTCTGTCGTAAATTTAACTGTGTTCCATTTAGATTTAACAGCACCAAGTACAAAGCTTATATAAATGGTAGCAGAATGCTTTTACCGTACATTTATCTTGTAGGGCATTACACATTTCTTCTCTAACATAAACCTTTATCTAACACAGTGGTTCTTAACTGATGTTCTTTGTAACGTTTTTGGCTCGCAAAATAATGGTGTCGGGCAATAAATATAAATATACTCTAGAACTAACTTCAACATAAGCTCATATTGCAAAATCTACAAGTATGTTTTTTTCTATTAATTTTCGTCTAGTTTTCTAATTCCTATAAAATATGCATCCTATATTTTTAAATAAAACATGTAGTAAAACATTGTTATTTGACATGTTTTTGTGGTTTCGTTGTCATAAATATATATTTTTTAGAATTATTGAAAGCGTTTTGTGATTTTAAAAAGTTGAGGACCATTAATTTAATGGACGGCAAAATTGTCAGCTCAGGTATTGCAAAGTATTTGAGTTACTAGAAGCTTGATAACTTAGAGGACCGTGGGAATAATACTAAGTTTATTCCATTGAAATTTAAAATAAATATAAGGCAAATAAGGAATTAAAATTTATGTCGATACTTTTAAATTATTTATTTTATTTCGTGATTTAGATTATTAGTTTAAAAGCAGTTTATGCTTATGTTTATGTTTATAGTAAACACACGGTAACGTTCTGTTAACTTCATATATACGAAGAATATTTTGCATCGTGACATTTTTTCACCTATAAAATAATAATATGATCTTTCAAAAATTGCCATACATCTAAATTACATACATTTTTGGCGTGTCTGACTTTACAAAACAACCCTCAATATGGCATTGATATCTTTTTGCTTACAGTGCGCTTTCTACGATTGTGTGTAACATTTTGATTAAATAATAACCTCAACATATTATTTCATTAACAAAGATATACAAAACTTCGCTATTTGAAAGTGTTTATGCCACTAATTTGGTAAAAAATATGTCATCATATAATAAAAATATTTCCTTCTTAGTATGACTATAAAATATGCAGGTGCAAATTGGTTGGAAAGGTTGGAAATTTAAATAGCGGCAGACAACAATATTGTTTAAAAATCTAATAATGTTGTTATATACTTTTTTATGTATTTTAATATATTTTATTTCATATATATTTTTGTTTGTGGACTTAAATGTAAATTGATGATACGTAATCCATCAAAACTTGGAAAATTATTGTAAGTACTGAACATTCTTGGAGTTTTTCATTCATACCTTGCGAAACTTTTCTATTTTCTATTTTTGTGCGAAAAACAACCATATTTTTTGTTTGTTTTTCACCTCTCACAAAGTTATCTGTACAGAAGCCCAAATATATTGCCATTGCGTTTGTATTTTCAGAATTTTGAAAAGAGCGAGCTTTCGTAATTGTTTTTTTTTATTTATTCTAAGATAACATCACCCTTAATCTTATAGAGAATACGAATGTATAAATAAAAATAATTTTTTATTCGATTAAACTTTATAACCTTATATTTATTATGTATGAAATAATGATTATCTTTATATTGATACAAAATTAATCGTATTAAAGCTGTTTGCAAATAAATGACTTTTATTTAAGGTAATTGTTTTGACGCTTATAAACTGGAGCAGTGGGCGTTTTCATCTAAAATATCTCATACTGAAAACTTATTTATTAATATGAATAAGATTTTATCTACCAACTTCTGATCCGTAGTCAAACGTGTTATCCATTGCGTCACAGGACGTTTATATTTAAGGCATAACTAAATAAATAAGCAACCTAATTTACACATTTAAATATTTTTGAGAATATACACCTAATAATTTGTGCAAATACGTCGTGCAGATTAAAGTAATAACGTTTTTTTTTCTTACAGCAATTTCGACGGTTCATTATTTTGATACTTTTGGCTGAACTAAGAAATATCATAATCGCATCATTATTTTATATATTTCTTTTATAATTATTACATTTATAGATGATTCAATCGAAAATTGGGGAATTTTTTTTATCTATGTTAATTAAATAAAATAGATTAGGATCCACATGCAGTGTGCTAAGTCAATGATCAATTTATGTAAATAAAGATTTAACCTAATCTGTTTGTTCTTATTAATTAACTAGATTTCTGCATCTTTCATAACTACGAAAATCATAAAATCTACGTATATAGGTACACCTACTATGATAAGTAGTAACAAAAGCTTTCAAAAAGCACGTTATTAATATTTATTTTGTTGAAATTCGGGGTGTGGACAGTGTGGTCAAAAAAATAAAAAAAACGTTTGATTATAAACCATTTATATTTAGAAAGAACATTCAGTGAACTTTTTTTTGTTATCGTTTGTGTTTGTTCTATAAACGGAAAATACCTTTTGATTTATGATACAGGTTTATTGAAATTGATACTGTCTTTGAAATGTATCTCAATTGCTGGAAAAAACGTGAAAGCCATAAAAGCACCCTATATCAATCGAAAAGCTTTCCTCGGACGATATGATTCGTGTTTTATTATCAAAAAAAATCTTGATATCAATGTAAATTTTAACAATTGCTATTTATATCTACTTACTTTCCTTAAGCTGAAAATAACTGACCCGACAGTATTATTTTATGAAAAAAATTATCAAATTTAAACTTTCGTTTCAATTTAGTACATTATTATATATATATATATGTGCGTGTATTAGTCATTAAGGCTCTGAATCATTTCACATCCGATAGTTAGTTATTATATCGCTTATGTATATATTAATTTCATGTTTGTTGTTGTAAATTAAAAACAAAAAAAATATTTTATATGGCAAGCTTTGTTAAAAGCACATCAAAATATAATATATAGTAATTAAAACTGAAAACAGATATTATATCTAAAAGGTCTAAGGCTTATTTCAAATCATTATTAACTAATGATATTCACCATCTCTTTTATCTCGATCGACATTATAATTTAAGGTTTTTATGTCTATTTGAGTTAATATATAATTATGTATAAATTGGTTAATAGTTGACAGACAGTTGAAATTTGTTTTTTTTTTTATTTCTACCGTCGATCATGTTTCCATTACCTTCTTCTTTTTATACCATTTCCGCTCGCAAAGTAGAGCATATGTATCTACTGAGTGTGAAGATATCCACTTCGAAAGTGGAGTATATAGATCTCCGCAATATGAAGACGTTTTGACAGATATTTTTTTACGAGAATTGTTTCTCAGACAATTGCTCAACACAATGGGGTTATATTTTTGGATTTTTAAAATCTGCTAGACAACGGATAGAGCGCGTATTCCTCGAATTGCTAGACACGTACGCTACCAACTACGCAAACTGGAGTTGCTTACTGAAATCTGATGATTTAAAACTTAGTTGAGAAGAAATCTTTTTAGTCACAAAAATAGTATTTTTATAGATATAAAATTGACTTGAGTTAAAATCAAATTGGAATAACTGATAGGTCTGACTAATAGTTATAGTTTCCCTAAAAAACTAATATTGAGTTGAATAACCATGTAAAATTATAAGGAATAAAATAATAATTTTTATATACTGTAAATACACACACAAAGATAAATAAAATATGTTTGTATATTCTCAAAAACATCAAAGGTATTTTTTTAAGAAGCCTTTTTTGTTCAGCGGTACTTAATATCAATACCGAAATCAATCCATTTAAAGGGCCATTAACCTTTTAAGGGCGTACAAATATCAAAAAAAAAGCTTCTGAGACAAAAAATAAAATAAGTCTTCTGCTACCAATACTCTATTAGAAAGATCAAAGAAATTCTTTAACGTAAAACAAGAAAATTCTAAAATAACTTTTATAGGCCAGCTTAATACAGAAAGTCTCTCGTTGGTGTTGCGTTTCATGTAATACGAGTCTACTATATGACAGTGTTAAAGCTCAACATTTTTAAAGCTTCTTTGGGGGAAATGGCCGAGGGTTAATAAGGGCGCGGTCATTGTACGAGTACATTAAAATCAAAACCTTTATAGTCATCGTTGTTGATGAAATCATAGAATATACATTGGTCACCCTGGGAGCACAGAAGTTAACGTGCGCGCCTAGTAATTCGGGAAATGCGGATTAGATTCTTACATCTGTTGAAATTTTAAATATCCAAAAATGCAGGACTAAATCCTCACTGGGTTGAACAATTGTCTGACAAAAAATTCTCGTGGAAAATAATCTGTCAATATGTAAGACATATTCTCGGAGTGAATATCTTCACATTAAGTAGTATCTATATGCTCAACTTTGGGAGCAAACATGGCAACATATATAAATATATATATATACAAATACATTGAATATATTTCTACAGACTTTATTATTATTATATTTAACTTGTTTCGGGCTGAAAAATATACAAACTAATTTAATATCAAAGAAAACAGAGAAAATATGTGTTATTTATTAAATTTAGATTTACTAAGTAATAGTCTGTTACTTGATAGCCCTCCGGAAAAGTGTTAAAAATATAAATGGCTTTTAACTGGAAAAATGCAGCCGTGTAATTAAAATTCATAATTTTTAAGTAAGATATATTGGAAAATGGAACGATTTGATGGTGGGCACATTAGGTAGTATTTATATATATATATAGATGTTATTATTAACGATAAATAAAATATTATGTTGCCTAATAGAAGAAAACAATCCGTTGCGCCCTATTAAAATATAGTATCAAGTTCTTTTACAAAAACACTATGTTGCCAGTATAAAAATATCACGTTTCTATTTTCTGGAAATGTGTAGTGGCAATAGATGTATACCATATAACATAAAAATAAAACAGAATGAAATCGAATATCGTTCTTCTAAAAATGAGAAAGTAAATAGAAGGTTCTAAGAATAAAAAAAGCTTTAAGAAGCAATCTGTATTTTTAAATAATAAAGTCCACATAACTTTCAAATTTTAATATCGATTATATTCACAAACCGACTTTAAATGTGAATATAATATACTCATTATAATATGAGGGGTATATTTCCAAATTAAACTTATTCTACAAAAAAAATATGGAGGTTTTAAATAAGTATTTTTTTGCATATACGAGCGATATAGCATCTAAAACATTAGTTTTCCTTTATAAAAAAAAAGTGATTTTCATTTATACATACATGTTATAAGTTTACATGCTAAATAATTAAATGAACTATTATAGTTTTCTAACCATACACCTTGAAGATGTATTAATACTTTAACAAAAAAAATGCAGTACAAAAAATCCTGCAGCCTTAAGTGGGTACATTTACATGATTTATAGATTTATAAATAACTGTGCAAGATGCTGTTGGATTATGCAGACAAAGTGGAAATTAAGTTTTCCATCTATTTTACACGAAAGCATGGCTATAAAATATAAAGGATTATTGTAGAATTTTGTTTTCTCCGTAAAAAGCTTTTAAGTAGCTTGAAATATTGTGCTTTAACTTTAAATAAGTTTTTCATTTAAATTTTAGACTTACGAATAACATTGATGTGATAAAATAATTTAATCGTAAGGTTTATAAATCATTATTATTGGTGTTAAATTGTGAACGTATGAAGTAAACTATAATAAATTACTGCAGAATTTACATTAAATTCATTTGCTGAATCAAAGATTCTCAAAGTGTGTGCTGCAGAACCCTGGGACGTAATGGGATCGTTGCAGAAATGACGCAAAAGATTTTCAAAACCAAATTCGGAATTCACATTTGTTTTTGAATTGATGAAAAATTGAAGACGAATTCCCAATTCACTTAACACGAGCTACTAAGTTAAGTACAAAAGTAAAACTTTAACTCTAAAAAACAACGAGAAACCACAAAATTCTAGACGAATGTGTGAAAGTAGAAACCTTAAGACAGGGTGAGACTTGAGGCAATGTGCCGTGGAAAAATCTTAATTCAAACAAGACGCCGCAACTCTAAGCAGCTTGGGAGCTCCCGAGCTAATCTATCAAAATTTGCAAAAATACGCAGCAGTGATTAGTCTGGTACAGGAAGTGTAGAAGTATTATAAAAATCGAATGTAACTGAGAATAATGACGATGGCTATTGCTATGGGAATATTTTTTTAAACATTTAATACATTCAGTAATGTAAAGATCATACATTAATATAATATCTTTACCATATAAGACTATATAGCTATTGAAAAATATTGTTTATCAATAGAATTAGGATTGAGTATAATGTGGATTAAAATAAGTAAATTAAATGACTTATACAATACATACTTCATAATAGTTTTAAGCCAGTATCATTATCACAGTACCATGAAATATTTTTTTCACAATCATTGACTGTAAGCCTCAATTATTTAGATAATTATTCAACGAGATTAAAGATTTGAAGCTATGGCTTACGGTACTAAATGATTTTTAAACTTTATAATCAAACTGTATAATAAACTACAGGCAGTAAAAAGTAAATACTATGCACAAATTTTTTAAGCAAATTAAAATATTTTGTCAAATTTACTATGTTTTTCAAATCGGATAAATAATTCATTTGAATAGACAATAAGATTGAATCTATTATTATAAGCAAAGTTATAAAGCTAGAAATTAATAAATTTTCTGAAGTTTTTCAGACAGTTATTTTAGCATAGAAATAAAATTAATCGTATAAATATTATATATACGTATTCTATGGTGCCGAGTTATTTCTTATCTATACAAAGGCCACTTCAATTTTTGTACGGAGGTAGACACGCTTCAGGTCGATGGCTTTTGGCGAAAGCTTTCTTTGTCAATAGTGCGACCCTTGAACCTGATGAAAGCTCGGTAAACGAGATTTCTCTCTGTTAAATATATTTATCACATCAAATTGAGGAGGAAAGAAAAAATCGATAGCTATAATACTCTTTTATATTTTATTTACTACCGCACATTTTGAACTGTATTTTTAATAAAAAAAACTAAAGTTTTGCTAAGAAACTTTTAGTGATTTATATCAATGGACATCTTAAAATGAAACAGGAAAATAAACAACATTAATACGCTTTTATTTATTCGAGTGCATTGGAGTCAATTGCCTTCTAAATTAGAAAAAAAATGATTTATTGTTTCATTCATTTTAAATATTCGAGTTTTGTTTATTTCACTACAGTATACTCAAGAACTGATAGTACATGTCTTATAATATTAATAACAATACTGAATATAACCAAACATTCTTATCAAATTAAATAAGTCACTTTTTGATACCAAAGCTTCAGAATTTGTCTGGTTAGCAGCATATTAACAGACGGGGAGATTATTTCAGAAATATACATTTAAAGAGTTTTTCTATATCATATTTAATATTCTCAAATTAGAAATTCTCGAAGAAATAGATAGTATATCGGTATAAGTTATATCGTTTTATTTCTAAAATTCATCTATCATCATCTCCTTTATCATCATTTTAATCTAACGTCTCAAAATTATTGGATCTCACTCTCATGGGACATCAGTTTATTATAAGTAGAAACTTTATTTTTAGAAATAAAGATTTTAAAAAATAGAACATCGAAATAAAAGCTTTCTCTATTATTTTATAAAAAAAGTTTTGAAATAGTGCTTTAAAAAAAAACAAAAACGTTCGATTGAGATATTTTCTAAAACAACAAACAATTTCTCTGAAATTATTTCGAAACCATTAAAATCTAAATTGTTTTTAATCTTGTAAATAATACACAGTTTTTATTTTTTTCACCTTTTTATGATCTAAAATTGTAGTCACATATAATGAATAAGAAAGGTAGTATAATTAAAAAAATAGAATGTTAT